>LPNX010317367.1:286288-339233 GCA_001517045.1 Pseudotsuga menziesii | reverse complement strand
TTCATGGACCATGATTTATATTGATATTAATTCGTGTATGATGATATTCAAAGGTTCATTTTCGAATCATATTATTCCTCGCCACCTTTGATGAATGGGTCAAACGTAGGATTGAGAACGCATATATTATGGTGTTATCGGGAATGATCTATGGCACGAGTCACTTATCACGAATTCAGAGTGTTATTATGACACTCATACTTACCCTGTCCTCCACGTACCTAGTCCTTGTCGTGGCTTTTTGCCAGTGGAGCACCTGTTATTACGTACACCTTAAGCTTTCCTCTCATTTAATTCATGGTAGATTGTGATAACATCAGTCTTTCAGGGTTTCAACCGTCATTTGTGTTTATCACTCCGAGTAGTGATGGCTCCGAGCATGCCGAACCCGCAGGGGCTTCGCCTGCATTCGCATTTGGCTCATCCTATGTATTATTTAGCGCTGCTCAGTCTCTATTCCAAATGCTTACGACCTGGCTCTCTGTCTTTGGTCCAGTGGTGGCATGTATTCTGTGTATGGTTTCGCATTTATAAACAATCAGTAATGGCCCCTGTTGTGAGAGTCGAAACCTATGAGTTAACCCTGTTGAATTCGAACCTTGGGCTTTTGCAAAAGGTTAAAGATGTCGGGTGGCTGCCATTCTTTGAGAAGTTTTCTGATTCTAATCCAGAAGTTACCAGAGTATTTTCTTTGTCCTTGGTAAACTACCAAGCAGAAGTTGGTGATTTTTGCTTTCGAGTGGATGAGAGGTCGATTGCAAGTGCAACGGGTTTGCCTTTGTCTGGGCAGCGGTGGTTTAGTATCATAAAATGGAGATTACCGAATGGAGATCATTGCTGAAGAACCCGACTCAAGAAATTTCCTTTCGGACAGGAGTTGCACATAAGTATTTCTTGAAAGACTGGCGCCCCGTGCTTGATTTAATTCACAGGTATTTAACCTGCGAAGGTCGGTTGTCATCGGCATATGTATACCATATTCGTTTAATGGCTGTCTTCATAGGGTTTCCTATCAATCTCCCTTATTATCTTTTGCACAGTTTGTTTAAAATGTCAAACGCCATAAAGAAGGGACCAAAACATGTAAGTCACAGTTTGTTTCACCATGGCCTAGTCCGTATGTTGGTTGAGAATGAATTGGTAAATTCGGGTCGCTCATGGGAGCAGTTTATAGAATCGAATGGTTTTTCAGGGTTTTGTCATTGTATGTTTGACAGTCCTGATGACTGTAGCAAACATAAAGATTCAAGTTCGGCCTCTCTGAGTAAACCTATATCAAACCCTAGTATTAAGAGTGTGGAATCCTTTCAAGCACCTATGGGTGATCCAATGAACACTCCTCATACATCTCCAGATTCTAGGCGTGTAAAGAAGGTCTCAGCTCCGTCACCTGTCACTCCATCAAACAATAGTGATAAATCTGGAAACCGTCGAGGGAAATTTTCCAAGTCCAAGTTGACTAGAAGGCTAACCAGGAGCATGGCAAAAGCCAAGATGTCACAAAACCCTGGTAATATTAAGCTTCCAGCCGAAATGGTTGTAATTGATGATGAGGAAAACGTTACTCCTCCTCTTGTTAATGATGATATGGTTAATCGTGGTTTTGTTGCTGACCCAGCTGGTCAAAGTCATCCTGTGACTGTGGATGATATCTCTGAAAATCCTTCTCTGTCTATAGAGGTTTAGCCTATTGACCCTGGCGTTGATGTCACTTTTTATCGTGATAGTCCTCCATCAGTGGATAAGAAGGTTCAGGAAGTTCAAGTTGATTGTATGGCTGATCCTGTGGCAAAAGAGAAGTCTGTTAAAGCAACCTCGGCCATTCCTCGTGGAATTGGGGAAACTATTCACCCTCTGTTCATTAGTTGTCTGTTAGACAAGGTTCGTCGAATGGAAGACAAGGTGAACGAAATAGTTGCGAGTCGGGATTTATTGAGAATTGATAATGTGAAATTAAAGGAAAAAGTTGATTTAAGTGATCAACATCTTTTACGACTCAAGAATCATAAAAACAAACTGATAAGGAGGGTTCTTAAGTTGCAGGACGAAAATGAAAAGAGTGAGGAAAAGTTACGCGAGCTAAATGCTCAGATCGCTCTTATGCAATTTAAGGCTCCATCTCCGAGTCAGTCCAGTGGAGTTAATATACAAGTTTTTAACGCTCCGGTCAATCTGTAGTGTTTGGTGATATGTTATTTTGATATCCTATCTGATGTTTTGATGATCGATTTCAGGTATTTTATTATTTTGAATTTGTTTGTTAATGATTTTATTTGTTACTATTTTAATTATGTTTTGATTATATTTCTTGTGTGTTGTATCGCAGGTAGAATTATGAATATCTCTTTCCCGGATTTTGAGGATTTCAGTTATATGGACGATCCCTTTATTTCTGAAGACAAATCGTTTTTGAAGGGGACTGTTTTACAGGTGTTGTTATCTCCTTTATGTCCTCGATCCCATGTGATGGTGGCATAGCTATGCGTTTGTTGAAAAAACGACATGTTCCACTTGTCGTTTTTCTCCATGTGACATTAGTTAAGGGATCGCAATCTGGATTATTAGCTCTTAGAAAGTTTATTTTGGGAAAATCAAAAATGTATATTAAGGGCTGATAGTGAATATGATAGGGGGTCGATACTCTGGGGAGTGAGAACAAAACGGCTGGTTCGTTCTACCTGCGTTTCTAGACAGTGAACTATCAGTAACTGTAGCGTTTGAGCTGGTGATGTTGTACACACATTTACAGTTTTATAACTCTATATGTGACTTATAGTATCTTTCAGTTTTGCTATTTCACTCTCCTGGATTATGAATGTTTGTTATAATTTCCTTGATGAATTGTGCAAATATTATGTATCCGGTATTGGCTGTTCCTATTCCTGACTGTGTTGATACGGCATGCGTTGTAGTTAATAATTGATATTATTATTACATAGTGTGTAACGATGCTTGTATGGATTTGCAATATTTAAATGTTTTAAATGTCACAAATGTTTACATACAGTATTTTTATCGACATCAGTCGGTGATAGGTTAAATTAATTATTGCTCCTGATCAGGATAGGTATTAGATCAGAATTATATTTTATTTATTTTCTGCTTTTTGTACTATCTGAAGAGCCTTGTTAAGTCAGATATTTTCATTATTTACATTCAGATTATCCTTTTGTAATTACTGTACATGTGTTTATAATTGTAACATGGTCCAGTAGGATACTGATCTTGGCTAGGTTATGTTCTATTCATGTAACTAGGCTTAATTGTTTTATTTTAACAGTTCGATTCTTGTAATATATAACTTGGATTAATCTTTGTAATTATAAGCATAGGGCTAACTCTGTTTATCGGTAGCATTAATTGTAACCATTAGTCTTCTAGGATCCTAGGCCAACAGAGCCTTTAAATCTGTCGGGAGCGACTATTCCAAACAGCTTGGAGCCTGCTCTAAGGATCCCGGACTGGGTCGTTTTCCCCCGTTGCGGGCTTAGTCAAATACGCCCGTCAACAGGTTGTTAAGAATGGAAGATGTGTGGATCAATATTTACGCCATTCTTTTTCCAACAAACTCAAGAAATTGTCCCTTGGCACTCCACGCAAGGGCCTCTCTTGGCTAGTTCATTCTAGCAACAAACCAAGCTTCACTCCTCTTCCTCTTTTCTTTAAATCAAAATCTCCTTGGTTATCGTGCTTATTTACGAGTGTCTAAATTCTTATATTCAAAATTATTTTTCATATCTCATCTATAAACATTTAAGAAAGCTAGATCTCAGTTTTCAAAGTTTCATAAGCATCCTAGATCTAGTTTAAGAAAGTTCATTTCCGAGCAAGCTTGTTTAAATGTGTATCTTAATCTTGTTTAGAATGCATTTTATTGCGTCATTCTAAAGTTTAAATCTTGCATCTAAGTGCATACTCTTATTGGTTGCACAAAAAGAAAGCCAAGATCCTAAGGAAAACTTGTTTTTCTTGATTATTTTTTTCATCTTTTTTGTTAATTTTAACTTAGTCATGTTTTACAATTTTGGTGTGTTGTCCAAATACACTTCCAAAGTGTTTTTGGGCATTTTCTATTGATAAAATATTGTTGGTTTTTAGCAGGTCCTTCCAAAAAGAGGAGGAAGTGTTTCCCGAAAACTAACATTCGGGCCATCTGGAGCTCCTCGTGCTCCCTAGGAGTTTTGTAAATCCTTTGGGTTCATCTTCTATAAGAACCAAGTGGCATTTTCTAACAAGCTTTGTAACCAAGGATAACAAAATATTTGGAGTAGGCTATTCAGAGCCCACTCCCCATCCCCCCTGGGGGGAACCCATGTTGGTGCCATTTTTAATGTTTTTTCTTGTTTTGTTTAGTTTATTTTGCATAATAGTATCCTTTGCTCTATGCATTCATTTCATATCTTTATTTTCTCAATAGTAACACAAATACTAACCCCACGACTTCCCGAGTTACCCGAAAGGGGAAAGATATGAGTGGTAGGCTTAATTGGAAAACCTTATTTTCTTTCAGTACTTTCTGTTAGTTTTCTTTTTACTTCTCGTTTAAAATTTACCCCTCCTTGCTTTTCCGGTTGAGGTTCATTTGAACATAAAGAGATTCTTGGAGGTTAATTTTCCTTTTTTAACAAACAAACATAGTCTTTAAAATATTTAAAATCTTTAAAATGAACAAGACTTGGTTGTGTATGTTATGCACCATTGTGGTTCGATCGAAGAATTGGTTGCATCAAAATAAATGTGGGTGAATAGTCTAATTAGTCTCACACTTGAATAGCCTACCAATGTGAAAATACAATGCCTCGATTTAATTTGTTGCGGGGAAAGTTCACAAAGGAAGCAAGAACAACTCGGTAATGACCTCGGGACACCGTCAAGCTACACTCTAGTTGGTGAAGTGTTGGACACGTCTCAGAGACTCCAATCCAACCCACATTTTCCTCCTGTGAAACCACATCAAATAAGAGTTTTGGACATACTCCTTATACCTCCGAGTATACTTGCCGTTCCCCTCCCCATAATCTAATTCACTCATCTTCCACAATAATTTAAAACTTACCAAGAGACAATTGCAAAACATCTACTTCAGCAATTCAACACATACAAATTCCACGACTCGATTTTAATTCAGCACTGGTATTTATATTATATCTACATAAATCTTGCTCAGATAATTTATGTATTGAATGAATCCTATATAAATATTTCGTGTTATTTATGTTTTTGTAATCCATTCATCTTACAAATCTATTATTCTATTATTGTTGTTTTAAAACTCCTAAAAAACTCACTCATTTAAACCATTACCACTAAAGCCTAATCATCCTTAGAAACTCTTAGGGTCTACCCCCCTTAGCTTCATTAGGAGTTGGCCTAAACTGAGGAGTCAAGAACAAGGTGACACCCTTGAATCGAGACTTTCCCCCAAAGGACACTTTGAGTGACTTGAATATTTATGCCATGTTCCCCCCCCTTAGGTGTGTGAAAGGCGGCAACATAGTGTATGGAAAATTAGGAAGCTAGATTAGAGAAACTTCCTTTTTGTTATGTTGATGTGGGTCTAGTCCTCTTTCTATGATCTAAGAATTTTCATTCCTTGGTGGATATTAGGTATATGCAGTTGTTTTCATTACATCTAGTTGGTTTACATCCTCACCTTGTATGTGGCAATGTTTTCAAAATCATTGGGGAATCTATTAGAGAGTTCTAACTAGTTGCTTCAAAATCCCTAGATAGAAAAAGAGTATTATTGATCAAAAATCTTTGATGTCTCAAAAGTTTATTTGGTCTATTGATTTAGATTATGAGAAGATCCCATTGTATTACCATTTTTTTCATCCTATGGGTCACTTTCTACATGATTATCTTTGACAATTTGTGGGTTACTAGAAGTAGAGGGATGTCGATTTGGTTTCAACCCCTCGAGTGCCAGTGGTCATTGGTGATTTTTGAGCTTTATGTGGCTTCTTCTCCTATTTTGTAGGAGGTTTCAAGTGAATTTAAAGTTTTGCATCATGTGTTGATTTTTAGATTGGTGTGTCTCCTAGGAAGAGCCTTCCTTTGACTATGCAAGCGGGGACCCCTCTTTCTTCCTCTAATATTAAATTTATTAATTAGAGAGAAAACATTTTAATTGTTTATGCCCTTGATGACCTATCTATGACCATTTTTTCCATTCATCCTTTACTTGCTTCTGTTCAGAATGTGGAAGTTCTAGTTGCTTCTCTGAACATGATTTTTTTATATGTAAAGACATAAATCATGGGTGGACTTCCCTTGTTGAGATACCTTTTGCATGAGGAGGGTCCTTCTCCTAGTGCTCATGTGGTATATGTGGAGGTTGTCAAGGTTGAGGTGTGCATTGAGGTTTTGTTTAATGTTGTTGATGTCGATTCAAAGGTGTATTCAACGAGTAGTTATCTCATGCAATCAGTTGATGGGTTTTTTTAGCTTATTCAATTTAAGGATTTATCCATCACTCATCTTTATCATGGTTCCATAATTTATTTAGATGATAATTATAATTTTATTGATCATGTCACTTAATCATGTTAATGTCACTTAATCATGTTAATGATAGGGACATTTTTGTTCTCCCCCTTGCAGATCCAACCACATTTCCTACATTGGATGCTTATTTCTTTAAAGTTTAGATACAATTTGTGTGGTTCGAGATATTTTGTCAAAGGTAAGAATAATAAGTTTGTTCCTTTGAATTAAATCCCTCGAAGTTTCAACAAAAAATTTATTTGATTGAGAAATTTATGTTAAAATGTTTAGCAATATTATGGTAAACCATATATTATGAAAAACCAATTTTAACAAACTATGGAAATGAGAAAAGATTAATGAATATAAGAAATACAATGAAAATCCAAATAAATTAGGCAGGTTAAAAAAGGAGGTTGTTGAGAAAATTTAAAAGTTACACGATTGAAAAAACCAGAAAAATCATGGACAGTAAGGTAACCATGTCTCAAGTGTTCGGTAAAATGGTATGATGTAGTTGGAGGGGTTTTCATGAGTGGGAGAAGATATAGGTGGGGTTACGAAAGGAGAAGGAGAAGGAGAAGGAGAAGGAGAAGGAGAAGGGATAGGGGAGAGGGAAATAGGAATGGGGATTAGAGTGCTTTTATTAAATTGATATTTTGTTTTTTGAGTTTAGTTTTTATTTGAATATATATTAAAGATTTATTTTTTAATAAAACACTATGTTTTATTATATTTTTTAAATGTATTTTAAATTTGTGTGAAAGGGATGGGGATAGGAAAAGGAGAAAACATTTTTGGGATGGGCTATGGGTGAAAATGTTTCAACTATGCAAAATATCTATATATGTTCTTCATCAAGCATTGATGAATATTTAATTGAAATGGGTAGAATATTTGTACTAACCCATTGTAAAAAACAGTCACAAAAATATTACAGAGTCAAGTTTTAAGATTTTCGTAGACAAAAATGAGCTTCTTCACAGGGTTGAATATGGTTGGAGTCCAAACACAATATATTGTATCTAATAAAAATAGCGTACTACTATAAACCTTAACATATTAGCCTAACCAAAAGATACAAAAACTTACATAGAACTGGTTTGTAGAGATGCAGGAACGCTATGTACTTCAGGAATCGCTTTCCTATTTTCCTCTATCCCTGCAAACTAGAGATCTTTACGATTATTAGGTTTTCCTGGTGGAAAAAGTCATCTACCTCCCTTGAACTGGATTTTGTTGTGAGACTATATTAGTCCCCTACTAGCATAGCCTGATGAGCCTTAGAGTAAAACATCAGTTGTTCCAACCAAGCACCTTGGACACAAACCTTGTATTCAATGTCATCAATACATACCTCCATTTGTGCCACATTCACAGTAATATATTCAACTATCACAATCAAACCTTCGAGCCTCAAGTTCAGAGTGCACAACATTTCCTTGATTTTCCTCACTTCATTTGTCACCTCCCATATGTCTAAGTCCCAAGCTTATTACCTATCCACATGGACCAAACTAGACACATAGTCACCCATTTCAACATAAAGGGTCCTCAACTCTCCTGGATATAGAGCAAAGGAAGGAAAAACAACCACCTATCCAGCAAATCCACCCAATATACCAACCCAAGCAGCCAAATGAAAATACCGTGGGTATTTTTTAAGGATTCTAATATTATAGTTAAGTATAGTATTCTAGGTGATTGTTCTGGATTGAAAAAACATGTTTATAGATAGGTAAGCAAATATTAAATATGAAACATAAAATTAACACTGAAATGTATAAAGTTTGGCGAATATTATGATAAAAAAAACATATTTTAAGTAACTATAGGTGATATTAGACACCAAATAGCGAATTTATTTTTTGAAAAAAACCCAAAAAATAGCCAATTGGCGAAATTTCGCCACTAAAAATTGCTCGGTCCACCACATCAGACCGACAACTCCCCATCTACTAGTACAAGAGAGAAGTCTACACTTGCTAAATGAACTTTGTTACAAGCTCTAATCCTCACAAACATAGGGATTTTGAGTTGAACTATCCCACAAACAAGGCATGGATGGTCGAAGGACTCCATATAACCATAGAGCCAAACTTCCTAGTTCACAAGAGATGTTCTTTGGGAGAGTTCTCCCATGTGGGGAGTTATGTGAATCATGCCCCCCATACATGGAGAAATAATGTCATTCCATTGCCATGCATGTGAAGGATATGTGCCATGAATTTTGAGAAAAAAACAAATCAATTCTCATGGAATCCACTTATGGTGAGGGTGGCCCCCATTTTTTAACAGGTATCCACACTCTAGGCTGACAAAGTTGTTAATAAGCATGTCATCCATAGAGATGTTGTGTCACCTCACATGCAAAAGATTTGATTCTTTTATTTGGCTTATGAAGTTGACAAGCCTTTGTTGAATTTGGCCCACTTGTGAAACCTTTGCACAAAATCTCCTTCTAGCTTGTGAAATGACTAAGAAGGAGTCTCCTAAGTTGATGCATTTTGAATTCCTAGTGAAACAACTATTTCCAATCCCATAAACAAAGCATACATTTATTCTTGATTGCTTTCCATAGATACCATAACCCACTTGTAGGTTTCCATTGTTTTCCCATTGGGATCCAAAAGGATCCCCTCCCCCTACTCTTGGAACCCCCTTCCCCCCACTCTTGCCGCCCCTAAAATAATTTTCTATAATTATGATAAAATCATTGTTGCATTTAAAAAATTTGAAATGTTAAGAAAACATTTTTTACATATATTTGCTTTTTTATTTGACAATTGTTTTTAGTATTTTAGAACATAACATTTTTTAGGGCATATAAAATTATATTATACATGATTACATTAATAAAAAAATTTAAAAAGCACTTATTTTTATTTCATTTTAAAATTTAATAAATATTTGAGATGTTTTTTTTAACAAAAGCACCCCAAAATTTAGGAAAACATGGCACCCAAAACAATATCTAAAAATTAACATTTTTCATGTACATTTTATGGAAATTGGGAAGATTCCCTGAGGTGGTAGTTTTGCTCGCAAGCTTAGGCACTATATTTCCATTATTTTTTTATAAATAGGTTTTGTTTTTTTTCCAAGGAAGAACCTCGTGGAATACCCTCCAAGTGATTCCCCATGATTCATAGATGATAAATGAGGTAAACCATCGTCCCTGATTATAGATCCTAACCCTGAGGGGATTAAGAGAGTTGAACCCATGACCTCCCCAACTTTGGGGGTATAGATCTCACGTTTGGCTCATGACTTCTTGAGCTAACCCTTGGGGATAAATATGTTGTGACTTATGACATAACAATATGCCCATTTATATTTTTTGCTTAACAACTATTTATAATTATCTTGTGATTCAAGGCTAGAGTTAAAACAATAATGGATAATTTGAGTTATTTTCCCAAAATTACAATGACTTTCATTCTACTTTCATATCTTTGAAAATCATGGTTATAAATTTATTCCTAGAAAATTCATTATAGCCATACCTGCACAGTGTTGATTTTAGTTCAAAAGGTTTTTCCTTGTGGTTTGTGATACATTCTTCCATATGTCCAAATGAAGTGAGGATGGGACAAGAATCATCTCTTTCTTTGTGAGGTTTTTTCTTTACAATTATGAACATAGTAGGTTCTTATAAATTGATAACACAATGCTCATGGGGCGTAGAATAGACGGTGAATGGGTGTATTGTCAAGGAACTCGTTGCATAAGGTCATTGATTTAAAACTTTGTGTGTGCGAGCCTTACCAAAAAAAATTGATGACACAAGAGAAATTGAAAACTAATACATTAAAATATGTTTTCCACTTCTACGATCCTTTTTATTATAACAAAAAAATTTGATATTTGTATGAAGAAAATGTTGCAGCCTCACTGGTTAATTTACTTATACAAAAAGAGAATACTTAGTCTTAGAAAAGGACCAGACTGACATACTAGCAATCTTCTTCTTAGAGTAATTAGTCAAAATTCTACTAGTATAGATTATGCAAAAGACTCCTAAAAACATCATTGAATTGCAATAAATAAATAAACTAATCAAATTAGAGAAATAAATGGAAGTTAAAAGCTTCATTCTTGCTAGTATTAATGGGCTCAGATCCTTTGGCCTCCATATCCTCATTTTCCTGATCATGCTTCCATTCATTTTCAATTGTATCATCTTCCTTTAGTTCTCCAAGGGAAATATCATTGGAAATTTTCAAATTTGAGGTTAAATAAGAAGTCCCTTTGTCTAGATCAAGAAGATAAGTTTTAAAAGATATCCATTCTACCTTCAATACCTAAATGTTCTCCCTCTGTTGTAGAATGATATTTGTCATGATTCCATGTTTCTTTTTTATTATCCTTATCACTTTCATAGACCTTAACAAAAATAGAAAGAAGAGAGTTTCTAGTATCCTTGATGAGGTCCTCATGCCTATGGAGGACCGCCTAAATTTCTATGTTATTAGAGGCAAGACAATTTCCCCCATGCACAACACTATAAATCACTTTGCAAATTCTAATATGAAAACTTTCAAATATTGAAATTGATACCAATTCTCCTTCTATTTCATATCCAGCAAGATCAAGAAATGGAGATTCAATGTAACAAAGAAGGGGGGCTACATGTGACCATAAATTCCTTGTTCAATCCATCTCTAGTGCTTAGATCCCCTATCTTGTTGATGGACCCTGACCGTTGATATTCCTAAACCAACAAATTATTCTTAATGAAATTGCACCATGGATTTCTTCATTGATAGTTATGAACCAAGTAATTTCCCCAATGTCACCACTCTCTTAATTTCTCCACCAAAAATACAAAATAACAAATTCTACCTAATGCCACATATAATTTCCAACGTAACAACCCCAAATTACTAAAGGATTCACCATGGAGGGCACTATGATTTCACGTGACTCAATTAAAATCCCACGCCCTTCCCTCGTATTTCCCATGTGAGATTGATATGATGCCCATGAAAAATAGGTGAATGATTATAGACGGTAGTTAACCTTTGTTATTGTTTGGGTTAGTATAACCTTTCCTTCCCACACTCATTGATACATGGAGGCCATGCAGTTATGTGAAGGATTGCTCACCATTGATGCTAATTAATTAAGGAAACGGGTCATATGATAATTCCCCATTTTATTTTATGATTCCATAACCCACACATGAAGTTGAGTTAGGAATCTCGGCAGCCTCACTATTATTTGCCCTTAAAACATGATAATATTGAATGCTTTCAAATTGTTCTACTTCGCTCTTATATTTTTCAATAATCATGTCCAAATTGTTATTATAAGGTTTCCTTGTATATACCATGAACCTTATAAAAATATAGGAGTGTAGAATGGATACAATGCACTTAATATTGTTGGAATCTATAAGTTTGAGCCCTTCATACAAAGAAACAACTTATGCCTAAGCCCCATTCAAATCCAGATTCCTAGTTTCCATGAATATTATAAATGATCTTCCTCACACCTACCACCTATATATTTCCTTAGAGTATCCATCATAGAAAAGAATATGTTTTCTTACAAAGAATTGTTAGGTCGTTATCTTTGTTTCTTGTATTCGAAGCTACCAATTTGATATTTGAATAGGCTGATAGTCAATAGATTTTGCTAGGTATTTGATTTTCATTAGGAGGTCTATGAGCCAATATTTTTCTTCTTGTTCTAGTAATACTATAGTATTAATTCCCTTGACTCCTCTCACCTTTATTGCTTGTGTCATAAGACTCCTTCCTTTAGTAGCAGTTAGCCTTGGATTCACAACTCTTCCTTAAATATTGATTTGGTACAAGTTCATTATGTCCTTTGACTCCTATCACTTTGATTATGTATGCCATAAGACTCCTTTATTTAGCTGCAATTAGCTTTGGATTCACAATTCCTTCATCAAATATGGATTTTTCACAAGGTCACTATATTTTCCAACAAATGAACTTTATGATTACATTATATGCATGTTTGAAAATATGTTTATCAGGGAATTTCCTTTGTACTTTTTACCCCATATTGTAAATATATCTTTCCAATATTGAGGAATCTAAACTTTGCGAATAGTTTCTTGGCAAGATAAATTCCATACTTGAATAGTGAATGGGAATGCAAAGAACAAATTCTTCTGGGATTTTACATTCATTTTACATAACACACATCACATTGGTCCTGGTATTACGCATTATTGAATATTTTATGTTGTCAAAAGGAATTTATGTACCATGATCCAATAAAAGCTATTTATTTTCGGGAGGCCGTTAACTTTCCAAGTTTGTTTCCAAATACTTGCCTGTTATGGGAGAGGGGACTTTGAAATTTGGTCCTAGTATCATTTTTTAACTAAATATAATTTACCATTCTTTCCCCATCCATGTTTATTAGGGGTATAGAGGTCCAAGGTGCACAACCTCATAGAGTTGAGATTAGAGATGAAGCAAGAGGCCAAAGTGTATCGGTGGTGTCAAAGATTTCCATCCTTTCCAGTGTTGATTGCTTTCCTCCCATTATGATATAACATAGAGTTTTTTTCATGCCTTAACTATCCATCCAATATCCAAGGAGATCATAATTTTGTTGTTGCCTAAAAGTGGTGTTTCCATGATTTTATTGTCATGAAGGTTTTTCATTTTACCACTTCCTATGATCCATGTTAATTTGGATTTAATAAGGGGAATAACATATTTGGGAAGTTTCCATATGTGAGAACCTCTTTGTTCTTTTATAGGTATATATAAACATATTTTCCTTATTCCCTGGAATTATTTTTTGAGAGTAACTTGTTTCCATAATTCATTCTTATCAGTGACAACGCACAAACCGAGTTTTGTTTCCAAAATAGTATTCATAAGTATGGGGTATTGAGACCTAATCCCCCATTTTATTTTGGATTTTTTACCGTGAGATGATTTATTTATGTGTTGGTATTCCCTCCTTACCAAAAAAATTTACAAATTTATCTTGCTAATTTTAGATGATTCCAACATGAGCCATTATTGTTGAGAACTGATAGATTTAGAGGGTGGAGAAAAACCATTTAATGAAAACATTCCTTCAAGCTATATTAATCAATTGCATGCCCCATTGCTTCATTTTGATATTAATAATTCCTTACCAATTAGAAAGTCATGGTTTTCCTAATGAAATTGGAATCCCCAAGTATTTGAAGTTTCTCAAATCATTTGCAACAAGAAAACCCATAATTCTAGAAATTGATTATAGTTTGAAGATGGAAATATTCCACTCATAAATCATGCATTTACCATTATTAACAACTCTTCACTACGCATTGAGAAGGTGATTTAAAACTAATTTAAATGTTTTGGAAATAAATTCTAATTATCCTCCACGAAGAATGCATCATAAAAAAACTAAGAGTGATTTATCCCCGTGATCCCTCTAGTAAAAATAATTCCTTATAGCCAACCTAAGGATATTTCCATCTCAAGTTTCCTGCTTAATTTTTTTGTTGTAATAATATATAATTGAGGGGTTATGGAGAAACCCTATCTTAAGCCTATAATACTCTTGAAAAAATCAATAGGCCTTTCATTAACAAAGGTAGTTATCCATGGGTTACCAATACAAGCTTTGACCCAAGAAATAAATAGTCATGAAAAACAAATTGTTATACAACATCAATGATAAAGGAATGTGTTACCCAATCAAAGGAATTTTCCATGTCCATTTTGATGATCATCCCCTTTTCTTTGTTTAATTTGTTGTAGTGTATAACCTCTTGGAATAAAATTATGTTGTCAATAATTTGTCATTTTTGCATGAATCTACCTTGATTGTTAGAGATTAACTTGGGAAGAATAATTTTTAACCTATTGGCTATAATTTTTGTCATAGTTTTATCCAATGAATTACATAAGGATATTTGATTAAATTTGACAAAGCAAGAGATGCTTGACTCTTATAATGGGACGAGAGATGGAAAGGAGGAGTCTGTGGCACCTTACATATTCCTATTTTCTAAGTATGATTGAGCATGTGTTTGAGATCATATTTTATGGTATGCCAACAAACCTAGAAGAAGTGGATGTAAAATGCATTTAGGATTAGGGCTTTGTACGATTTTGAGCGATTTCTTAATCATTGACAATTTTTGGGACATTATTTAAAATATTCGTGTTGACTAAACATCAAACTCTTCTTCCTAATACATGATTTCAAAGTGCAATTAAGCTGCCTCCTTGGTGGATAGAAAGTCTCAAAGAGTGGTCTCATCTATTAACAGTATATCCATCACATTCTTTCTTTGTAGCCTTGCTTTAGACTATCAGTGTAAATAAGTAGTGTTTTGTTTCCTTATTTTAACCAAAAGCTCCTTGACTTAAGCATCCATGTCTCTTTATCTAAATTATTTTTTGATGTATTTTGTGATGTATATCTTGTTTCTCTAGCTACATTTGCTTTGTAATTTTTTTAATTTCCATCCTATATTGAAATTTTTCCAAATTATTTTTCCATTTTATAGTTTCTTTATTTGGAGGACAGTAAGAGGTATTTTCCTAGGCTTCCAAGGCATATTTGACATATTTCAATTTCTACTCCCAAATATATGAATGAGGCCCAGAATATGGTTTTCCCCATTCTTCTCAGGCTAATTCCAACACCATTTGGATTTGGGGCCAAAGAGGGATTAAGGGTATAGGAGCAAAGTTTTGGGACTCGCATAGAGAGAGATATTGTTCCAATGATCTGATGAGCATGATGGGATGATTATATATGAAAATATTATATTTCCCAAGAGAATATCACTTTTAACTCGGAGTGATCTAGTTTGTTTGTGATATGTCTAGGGTCAAGCCTTCGATTTGAATAGGTATACTTTCCTTTTAGTGGCTTGATGTCCAAAATGTCTCATTCCATGATGAGATCTTCCATGTTCTCTCAAAAATGATCCCTCACTATAATCTCACTTCGTTTTTCTTTATTTGAGAGTGTTACATTGAAATCCCCTTCCACTATATTGTTTTTAAAATAGTAATATTCTTTTAATTCTAAGAGAGCACTCCAAAATTCCTCTTTTTCTCTATAAGCAAAAGACATATACATAATAAATATGTGGAATTGTATACCTAAGGGTTTATGTTTTAGGCTTGATAAGATCCAATGTTGTGTTTGTATGCTTGATTCTAGTTTGAATAAGGATTTATCCCAAAGAGTTAAAATTCCCTTGAGGCACCTCTTGAGTTTAGTGAAATTCCTTCATTAATTTTCATTTTTTCCCAATTTTTATAACTTATGTGTCTTCTAAATTTGTCTCTTGGATGAGAATAAAAATAGGTTTCTCAATTTTAATCATATCTCTTCTGGCTTCCTCCTTACTTCGACTTCCTATGCCTCTATAATTCGAGGATACCATGTCCATTATTTAACATTTGGGGTTTATGAGTATCACCTTAATGATTTCCTAGAGGTCCCTACAATCCAATATTTTTATGAGGTGGATCTATATTTCATGTGCCCATTGAGGGTTCTATCATTTTTTGGATACCTAATTGCTTCTACTTATTTTCTACCGCTTCTCTTTTTTCCCTTCTTAGTTTGTTAGTAAAATATATAAAAAAATATAAGAAAACAACAATAACAATAGAACATGAGATTTGCGTTGAAACCCTACTATACGTTGGTAAAACCACAAGGCAATGGCAATTTTGATCTTTTATTATTACTTGTAAAAAACTTACAATGCTTTCTTCTATCTCTCTTATGCTACAATGTTAGGGGGTCACTCCCCTTTTATATAATACATATTAGGGTTCTAGAAGGATTCAAAATACACTAGAAGGGTCTAGAAAATTTCACCCCTATAACCCAGGAGTGGGGGCCTATAAACCCCTTCGCACACCCGATGCATACGAGAAACAAATGGGACTAGTCGAAAGCTCTACATGAAAAATATTAGAGATATAGATATTGGCTTCATATCCTAGTATTCTCCCATTTGAAGTCAATATATAGGAAGTTCCTTGCCAATGTTTTCCACTCGAGTTCCATTACCTAATGTTTCCTTCATCACATTTTCAGCAAGCCTAGAGAAGTTTTGTACCATTCAAACTTTTTTTGTCCTGGTTGGATTTATAATCATATTTGCAGTATTCTCATCGGTATCAATTTCCTCCAACAAGATCTCACCTTATTCCACCAGTTTCCTTATGAAATGGTACTTAATATCAATATGATTCGTGCAATAATGAAATGTTGGATTCTCCACTAATTTAATAGTACTTTGACTATCATAGTGAAAGTGATCTTCCCTTGCATCATCTTGAATTCATTCATCACTCCCTCTATCCATTACTGGCCTCAATTGCTGCAACATGTTTTTTTCAGTGGTTGATAAACCCACCGTTGGCCGCAACTTAGATGTCCAACTTACAATTCAACCAGAAAGAGTAAAAGTATATAATGTTGTAGAGTTTTGTTCATATTTGACTCCACCAAAATCAGAATCTACAAAACCTTTAATTTGTAAATATGTCGATTCTCAGAAAACAACAACATCTAAAATTACCCTTAGATATTTGAGTATCCACTTAACAACATTCCAATGCTCCTTACAAGGATTCTCCATGAACTAGCTAACAACTCCCACTTATTGAGAAAAACATGGTTGCGTGTTCACCATGGTGAAAATAAGGCTCCCTATTATTGATTAATATAGTACATAAGAGATGCTTGTCTTCTCTACTTTTGTACTAGGACACTTATCAAAAGACAACTTGAAGTGTGCATGAAATGGGCTGCTAAATGGTTTTGCATTCTGTATATTGAAGCATTGTACAATATTTTCTATGTGTGACCTTTGACATAACTAGATATTCCTACCTGTCATGTCCTTGTGTATATTCATCCATGGAAATTATTTGCTGCTCCTAAATCCTTCATTTCAAATTTCCTATCCAACTGAGCCTTGATATTAAGGATTTTCTTCACGATGAGGCTTGCAAACAACATATCATCAACATACAATAGTAAGATAATAACACTACCATCATCAAACCTCTTATAATATGCACAATGATCAACTTCACTTCTACCAAAACCTTGTCTCTTCATGAAGGTGTCAAATTTTTTGTACAACATCCTTGGCACCTATTTCAATCCATACAACTATTTCTTTAGTCTACAAACCAAATTATCTTTACCTCTTTCTTTATATCCCTCGGGTTGATCCATATAAATTTCTTCATCGAGATCACTGTGCAAGAAAGCAACTTCTACATCTAATTGTTCCAACTCTAAATCTTGTGTTGATGCAAGTGCAAGTAAAACCATTACAATAGTACGATTCAAAAAAGGAGAGAATATTTAATTAAAATATATAACTGACTTATACACGTATCCTTTTTCTACTAATCAATATCTATAACATTCCAACAACCCATCATTGTTCTTCTTTACTTTATACACCCACTTATTTCCAATAACTATTGTTCCTAATGGGAGATCCAAAAGTTCCCATGTTTCATTCTTGTGTAATGCTCTCATTTATTCATCCATGGATTTCCTCCATTTATCTACATTCGCATATTCTCTAGATTCATGAAATGAACTAGGTTCACCATCATCAATTAACAAAGAAAAAGAAGTCTGAAAAAACACATCATATGGTTTAACATCATAACGGTCCTAAATCTACAAACTAAAATAATATGTAGAGATGGAGATACATATGCACAATACTATTTCCATAATTTATGCTAGGAAGAGATCAAATTTAGTTGAAAAAAAACTAACAAATCAATGACTAAGGTACTATGAGACTAACAAAGAAGCTGCTACGGCCAATGCCAACCTTTTTATAACAATAACAAGTGAAATTACATAAATGAATGGTAGGATAAGTAGTGAATAAATTAATTAAGATATATTCCACCACACCTATGTGAAAAGAATAAGAAAGCCAACATAGAACCATATTTGAAAATAAAGATGATCATTGCAGTGAAAAATGGGTCCTAACACATAGATGCAACATTAAAAAACTATACAATTGTGAAGAAAAGAAAGAAAATGAGTTGGATATTTGAATTAATTATTCAAATTACAAATAAGAAACACATAACAATCAAGATGTCCAAATAGGATTAGAAAATGAAGAGACACCAACAACATTATTGTTAGTTATAACATGTACAGTCAAGCAACAAACATAGAAATTAAAAGGTGAGTCAAGAAAAATGATTTTATAGTTATGGTAGATTGAAGAAGCACACATAAATATATTGATGTCAATGTCATGAGAATATTAAATCTATTTGAATATCTAGCTTCATATATGGAGGTAATCATCATTTGTAAGAAAATTTAGGGCATAGGTAGATGCCACAAGGTTTAGTTACAAATACAAAATTTCAACTTGAAAATGGGGTATTACAAAGTACATATAGAAGGTGTTAATATTTTACTAGGCATGGAGTATGCAAGAATTAGGAAAATATGCCAAAAACTACCGAAACACTTTATCATGTTCAAATAGGATAAGAGATATATAAATTATACAAGTTCCAACCACCACCCACGAAAATTATTTCATAATCATATGGAAAAAATAATTTAAATAGGATGCCTGACATAAATAGCACAATGTTATTGAATAGAAGTTATACCAATAGACCTATTATGTTTCAAAAAGCATGAAATATAATTAATTATAAAAAACATAAAGAAGTAATAGTCATGAAGTTACCACCATAACAAAGCATCAAACGTGTGATTTAAGTAATACTAGATGAAACTTCAATCAATACAAAGCTTTATCGGTACTCGTGTCATCATAAGATAAAAATTGAAAGATTGATCCAATATCTCCTAAGGTATGGAGTCAATACCAGGGGTGGCAGGTGCGGGGGGAATTATTTTTTATCTCGGAGCAAACGTAGTAAATACCTATGCTTTGGGAATCGAAAACCAAACCAATAATGAAGGGGAATGTCTCTCACTTCTCCTCGGCCTGGAACCGGTAGGTAAGTCTAAAATTTCAAATCTCATGGTCTTTGGAAACTCAAGGCAGGTCATTCAAAAGATGAGATCTAGATACAAACACGGCTCTACTAGTTGAAAAAGAATCTATTATCAGATTTGTCGTCAAAACCTTATTCCACGAGTCCTCTCTCTTCACATCCTCAGGGAAAACAATGGTTCTGCTGACAAGCTTGCCAATCATGGTGCCAGAAGTCAGCAAGGAATGTTTGAGTTCAAAAACCACTTGAAGTCATACAAGCATGTCCTCTAGACATACTACAAAGCATACAAATGATAAGCTAAGTTTGGGTGCAATAGGAAAAGGGCCCTCCCTTAGGCCACCTACCCACGATGACTAAATTAATTTTCCCACTACGTGTGGCTATCCTTTGATATATGGCGATACCCTCCATGAGTCTACAATAACTCTATGTCCTCTCCGGTAGCTACTCAGGGTTTGAAGGAGACGATCGGCATGAAGGATGGACGCGTTAAACCGTGAAGACCCCTCCTGTTATCGTCCATTGCCTGTAGGTTTGGAATGGGGAAGATTTTAGTTATTCAATGGAAACCAAGAAGAAGGCAGCGAGTAGCATTTGCAAGTATTTTTTTCAGACCTCTCGTGAGGATCCGAAGACAGAGTTCAAAGATCAATGGCAAACAAAGGAGGAAACTCTGAAATTCTCGACCTCAAATCCAGTTCGGAGGATATAAAACTGCATTTGCACATGGTTTATGATATTGTGGGTGTTAGTGTTCAGGAAAAGAGATAATTTTCTTTTGATGTCAGATATATTGCCAATTAAATGGGTTTCCATGATTCTAGGATTGATTATAATGAACAATATCTCAGAGAGTTGATGGGTACTATATACATTATCAAGGAAGAAGTTCTGAAGATGGCCAGAATGACCTAGTGCATTCACTGCCAGGACTCCCTAGACCAAGGTATTCATCCTATGGAGGGAACTTTGGTTTTCCAACCTGCTGTTGGGCATGAAGGCAAGAAAATGTAGTGTTTTATCCCTATTAATTTCAGATGTTTTTTTTGCATTTTTCTTAATCACCAGTTTGTTAGAATTTACCCTTCGAAGATTTTAACTGTCTTCAAAAATCGTGAAATAAATATTAGGATTTCTCTTTTAAGTTTAATTGTTTCAGTAATTTTCTCATCACAAAACTACATGAAACCCTGGTTTCAATTTTGTAAGTAATGGATGTGCACAATCGTTTTTTCAAACTAATATATATTCTCGGTTTCTGTTAAAAAAAAGGTATGCAGTCAATACAAAAAGAAGAAGCATGTATACTACTACATACATTTTAGTATGAAAGTAGTATGCACATATCCTTCAAGTTATTTATCTATTATAGAGGGTTGGACAAAATAAATAAATAAAAGAACAAATTATCCATCCCATTTATAGATGAAATGTTGGGAAAACTACAAGGGGACAAGTATTTTTCAAAGATAGATATAAGACTGGGGTATTATCATATTTGGGTAAAACTAGAATACATTTATAAAACAATATTTAGAACACATGAAGGTCGGTATGAGTTCAAAGTGATTCAAATTCACTTAACTAATTCCCCAACAAACTTTCAAGCTACATTTTGACGGGTCGAAATGACCTGGGGTCAACAGTAGGGGTTATCCCGGTAAGAAGTCCCAATTAGACCTCAAATCATTTGGAGTAGGGAAATTTCCTGGATTTTGGCCTGACAACCACTTCCTATTGGCTTTCACTAGTTGCAGCATGGTCCATCATTTAGGGTTTTAAAATTAAGAGATGAATATAAGATAATAGAACCTAAATTCAATTCCTAACTAAACTAACCTATCCCATATGGGAGCAAGAGTAAAAGAGAGAGAAATGAAATAACAGTTGGATATCCACATTCATGTAGTTTGTTTTTAAAAGCAGATAAACAATTGACATAATGAAAGCATAAATATTATAATAGTCTCATTATTTATGTCAATCTGATTTTACTACCCATGGGAAGCAAAATAATAGAAATAAAATAGGAAATAAGAATTAGAAAGTTGTAAAAAGAATTTATTTAAAAATCTAAACAATCTTATTCCATATCTACATATGAAAGAACACGAGGCAATTCAAGACATTCATCCACATAACATAATTATTCCTGTGCAAAAATTAATCCAGAGCTTGTCCTCATTCACACTTCACAATAATATATTGGAAAAGTTTGAGAGAAAAAAAACCTTCCTCATCAAATGGTATTACAACATATAGGACAAGGCTAGGTGACCCTTGTCCTTCCATATTCCTTTGAGATACTTCAAATTCTTTGAATAATTTAATTACGAAATTGATTTGATTTACCCTTGGGTGACCCTTCGCATTCCATCAATTCGTCCTTTAGTGACCTTTCTTCACCTAGTGGAATTTCTCCTCATATGACATGGTGACTTTTGTCTTCTTACTCTAGAGATCTTATCCAATAGAGTGTTTAGAACTTGATATCTTGACATTACTTGATCAAACATGATGTCCACTTGTCTATTTTTATTGTGCTTGCTTTCAAATAGCAATATTGGTCATTCTGCATTCATTTCATTGTGAGCACCTATGATCAAAATTAAATATATGAGATCTTACATATTTATCATAGAGGGAAACTGGAACTAATCAAGTTAACAAATGGAATATAGCTAAAAAAAATGATCTGAGTGCCAAAAAATGAGACACTTAAACTAGCTTACTAATTGTTACATATTATATATTTATGTCTGTTGAGAATTTTAATATGAGATTGATTTCAATTGAAAATTCTTATGATCAGTATTAGGTTGGAATTCATTAACTATCATCCTGACCTTAGTATTCCTTTGAATTTTCCCTCGACTTTCTTGCACTTGTTAGTTTTACCAAATTCCTTAGTTGTCACAATGTCGCTTTAGAATCCATTTTCGGGATTGTAAATTTTTTCTGAGGTTTCTCATCTTGATTAGAATTAGATCTATAAATTTTCCCTTTTATCTCCGATCTATTTATTTTCTATAATTAATTTTCCAAATTTTAGTACAAATTATCCTTTTCATTTAAACTCCCAAAATATATAGAAAATTAATTAAAGGTTAGTATACTATAATATCGAGTTTGGTGGCCTTATTAAAAGCTTAAGAGTATATATTTTGCCTCAATATTAATTTTTAGGCTTAATCCTATTTTCTAGGAATTATTTTGTTGAACATTAATAAAATTCCTAAAAAATAGGATGATGCATTTAAAAATTAATTGATGATGGATTTATTGATCGAGATATTCCCTATGCCTCTCTATGATCCAACAACCTTAATTCTGATTTTTATGACCAAAATAGCAACTATCCCCAACTAGCTTAATTTAGAAAATTTATTGAAAATTTACAATTAAGGAACTCAATAGATGAATCCAACATGTTAAACCTATTAATAAATGTCCAATAATACGGTTACCCTTCGAAGAATTTCCGAACATATCAAAATATTGGGACTTTCCAAAATTAACCTATTATTATAAATGAAAATAATAGCAAATAAAGTAAAATAATGTTAACTTGGGGTGAAAAATTTACCATGAACTCTTACAGGTCCCAAGACTCTACAGAAAAATTTGATCCAAAGATGATGGATTAAATTCCCGAAAATGGAAAATTTGCTATTTCAAGAAGGTCTCAAAGGGGGTTCTTAGAATAAAATGATGGGGATGGCTACAAGAGATGAAATATGTACAATAACAGATAATCATAGTGTGTATGGATTCTAGAAAAAAAATCCATAAACTCCCCTTGTTTTTTCTACCTTTGAATATAAATAGAGGAAGAAATGACAAGTTCCTGAAAGAGCAAAATGCCAAAAGAAGAAAGGAGAAGAAATGGTAGGGTTGAGCTTGTACGCTTAATTTTTATCCTTTAATCTCCATTAATACCTGTAAATAATACCACCAATAGATAGCGTGCAAAAAACCCATCACGAATCCATCAAAAACCCCAAAAGTGATGCTTGGAAAGAATATGAAATGAAGCTTTAACTTATTCCTCCTTCAATGTCTTTGGCTCCCTCACTCATACAAAGTAAAAAAATGGTTAATTTTGTGTCTCATACACCCATCCCTCTCATCAAATTCGATATATCACTTCATGTGTTGAGAGAGATGAGTTTCCTTGTCCATACCCCATGCGATGGGAGACAAACTATTCGCATTCCATTGTTTGGGCCAACGGGTGCCTCTTCCACACCCAATAGGAGTTATGATGGAGCATCATCGATCACATAAAAATTCATACCTACAAACATGTAATTCCATTAAGGAATCTTCCACTTGGAGGGCGTTTAGGCTCACTTAGGGATAAATTAGATTATCTCATGATTAAGTGGTTAATTAAACCAAAAGGATCCGGTGGGAAGAGGAGCGCCCTAGTTATTTATATAATGGAATTCCAAGTGATTCATAAAGTAGGATACTCATTATTACACTCCCTCTCACCTAATTTGGGTGGCATCCTTTCTCATTTCCCTCATGGTGCGCCCTCCTTGACTTATATAAGCAAATTATGACTCTAGGGGGGATTCCATCACTTAGTCCTCCTTTTGCTCCCCTTTATTTTGATAATTTATTATTTCCTTCCTCAGACATTAAAACCATTGACACCAACTGAACCCTTGAAATATTTTGCAACTTCATTATTCATTTAGCCAAATATTAGGCCACCTTAGATTGACATGCCAAAAGTAGGTCCCATGAGAAAAAAGTTGATAACTCCCTCATATTTTATCAGAATCATGGACTACTTAATGAGTTGGAAATATTATGCACGAGGATACATGATCCAACCATTGGTTACACATAATAATCATTTTATTCTTGCTTCAAGTTTTCCACAAAGTCCTCCACCCTCGTTGGTCATGAAATTGGGAAAACACAAAGATGGTAAAAATTCAAATTCAAACAATTGAAATCAAACAAAAGGAAAGAGGATACATTAAAAACATAGAGGGGTGTTCAAATCATGTGGAAACGCATTCCCTCATGCATAAAAACTTTACGATCAATTGAATTCAAATTTCAAATAATCTTTCAAAATCAGTCAAGAAAGTCATAAACCATCTAAGGAGTGTTTGAAATAGTTCCAAGCCAATATTAAGAATCGAAGAGGTCCAAAAGACTTAGTCCATAGTATTCCATCCATCACCCCAATCCTTAATACTATATGCTTTGTGTGAGCTATGTCCACTTTACACACTTAATTATCTAAACCATATGATCTTTTCATGTGGTCAACAGATGGGTAGAATTTTAGTCATGATAGTCTATAGCAAATCAAAATGAGTCTAAGTACTATGCCTTTCCTTTAAGTGGTTTTCTTAATCTGCTCTCCCATCTACTCACTACAAAAGCATAAAATATCTAAGAGATCAATATATATAATATATAAAGGACAAGAGCATCCAATCATAAAGGGGGTTCAAGAGGCAACTCTGCCGAGGCTATGGATGCTTGCGGGCAGTAGAGACATGCCTATGGTATAAGAGATGATGTCCAAACTTTAAGCACTTGTTTGGCTTATGATTTCTACTATGTGGTGTTATGCTTGACGCAAAGCACATATGGACCTAATCTAGGTAAATGAAATCCATACTTTGGTTCCTAGAGAATACCATAATATTATCTTAGGTACACTATTATGGATTCTTATCCTTTTGAAATTTTGAAAATTTATTGAAGTGGTAACCATAAACACAAGCACTATTATTCTCATTTGGAGAGATTTTTTTTACACTTGGATGACTGTAAGTCTTTGGCTAATTTAAATAGAGATAACTGGCTCTTCCAATGGTTTTCCAATTCTTGTGGCCACAACTACCTCCCCTACTTTTCTTGATCTTGGATTAGAAAAGTAGAGCCCCCCATACTAAATTTTTAGTTCATGAGTGTCACCTAGATCTATAGGTAAATTATTGATTATATGAACAAATCATGACTGCTTGAATGCCCATCAGTAGTTTCATGATATCCTTCATCGATGCTATTGTGGTGCATGAATGAGATATTTGTACTATGTTGATTTAGTTGTTTTTTCTTTTTTATGATGACTTACTTTGACACGACCAATGATAGGACTTTGATAGTTGATTGAGTGTCTTAAGTTTTAGTTTTTGAGGTCCTTTATATTGATCCTGCGTCTTTCATGCATGGTCCCCAATCGTTGTCTCTTAATCCCATTTTTTCCTTCCTTTAGCATGTTTGAAATTGGTTTGGAATTTTTTTGGTTTACTTGCCACCTTTCTGCATTATCTTACAAATGTCGGTTTCTCCTTCTAAGTTAGGTAAGGCATTCATTTGAGACTTAGCTCTTAAGTCATATTCAAGAAAGGTCTAAGGAGAGAATAGAGGTATGTATGCGAAGCCAGTTTTCCAAATATGGCTAAGTACTATTAAACCATTGTGGTGAATATGGGAGAGGGACACTAACATTGTGGTGAAGATGGGAGAAAGATGTTGAAGTTACGGTGAACATAGGAGAAAGACACTGATGTTGTGGAAAATTTAGGATAAAGACACTAAATTTGTAGCGAAGATGGGAGATTGTCAACCCCACATGCTCTCTCTTCCAAGTAATTTGAATTGGCTATGACCTCTCCTTCATTTGGAAAGTTTGGGATACGGGTGAACATCTGGAATATTTGGTTGACTATTTTGGTCTGGGGGTTTTGTCTTTTGTGATTGTCATTGGAATTTCTCTCCTACCTTTGTTCCTCAGTAGAGAGGAAGCTCTTTTATTATCATGTTGTCGATATATCAATTCTCTTGATTCAAACTCTGGCTGGGCTGTGATTTGAGTTTCTTCTAGAAGGAGCTCCTGTTTCAATTTGTCATTTCTTTCTTCCCCTTGTAGGCTTGGTATTGGTATTTGTATAATTGGTAGGAATTGGGTTAAGCTTGTGAATATAGCTATTAAAAAGTGAATTGAGGATCTCACTGAACAAGTCACTACAACCCAATCTAGTATCCAATATTTTCGCATTAGTTTGAAATGGATGCATGATTGTATTGGAAGGCCTAATTGCTGCAATACATCAGTTGGTTTCTCATACTCTGGTGTTAGATAGTCATCTGGATCAAATTGAATATTGTTCCCACCAAATCAATTATGGTATGGACACTCCTTTCTAGTTTGATGTAAAATGATGGGACAGAGGGTGTGCAAGTAAACCTTGATGTTGATAGTGAGGATGATGAAGAGAACTCCAGAGATGCTCAAGTTGATGAAACTACTCAAGAAGAAGACACGGAGGTTACTATGGAGGAAGATTTAGATGAATATTGTGCCTTTTTTTATGAAGACGATATAATGGATGTTGTGAATAGTTCAAAAAACGATGAAGATGTATAGGATGTACTCTATGTTGAGCAGGGTATAGGTAGTGCTTCCAGCAGTTAGTCTTTTTTTTATGAATTGTTTTTACATTCTGCTAGTCGGTCAAAATGTAAGATTTTATACTGGTATATGGAGTTTTATATTTTGGAACAACAATTCCTATTTTTGAAATACTGTAATTATATGTCTATTTTTGCATGATATAGTATATGAACCTATGAACAGTTGTGGACAATTTTTGTGATGATCTGTTGAAAACTTTTCAGTCTTTTAACAATATAAACTTAGTTGTTTTTGTAAAAAACAAAAACAGAGCATAACAACTTACAATAACTACATTTCATAACATGACTCATTATAAACATGAATGTATGATGAAATTCATTGTTAGCATAAGGTTTACTGCCTCTATATAACCTTTCTAAGTATCATTTACACAATGCATTCAATAACATAACATATTGTGACCATAAGCTTAAATCATGGATAAAATGAATGTATAACTAATTCATTTTTAGCAAAAATGCGATAAATTATGCTTCGACTCATACCTTCACTATTGTTGTTAGTAACTCTTCCTCTAACACATAGTTGAGAAATAGTCATGTCACTTTTTAAAACCCATAAAATTTGTGGTTATATTATCACCACAAGTTAATCATAACACATTACAAACTTTTACATGTGCAAGTACACCTATGCACCTTCCATCACAACAATTTATCATTATTAAGGACATTTTGTTAATTTCATAGTAAATTTATTCTCATTGCATAACAATTTTCATAACCATAACCATGCTCATCATGCAACATAAATGTAATAACAAAAATAGAAGAATATAAGTTAAAAGTGTTTTCCTCTCCTCAGAACTTCCTTTAGTTAGCACTTAACTTTGTTTCAATCATGTTATCATTTACTTTCACAAAATATTAGTTATGATAACTAAAAACTTAAACATCGGACTACAATCATTCTTTTAAATTTTGTTTGTAAGTAAATTCAATATAAAGGAGAAAGAACTCTCCTAATCATCGCTTCTTTATTTGCATCTTCTGCAAGTCTGTAAGATTATTGTTCCTTAGCTTTGGTCCATTTAAAGGTCCAGTGTTGTAGCTCTACTCGGATACCATTTGTAACATACCCGTTACCCTCAATAACCATTTGAGATATGGGGTATAAAAAAAATTCATCATCTTCTTAACAAGATGAAACACTACACATCTAAGAGAACTAATGTGTTAGTTTCATTAATAATTAAAATGCATTCACCACATTGTAGCATAACCATGCATATAGATTAAAGTACATATAACATACAACAAGAGTTCTTGGGCCTATTTGCATGTGAAGGACCGTGCTTTCATAACCAATCATCGTGCAATAATTCACATGTAATTAAGTAAAATGTTTAAACCACATTCCTTATCAATGATGATTCTATACATAATAAACATGTAATACACTCAATTGATCTGTTGCCATATATAAAGATTATAATTATAATCTCGAGGGCTATAATACCCTTTATAAGTATGCACATCAACTGTAAATATATTTTAATGAAAGAATCTAAATTTTCGTATTCAATTATTGATACATCACTTATTAGTTCACCATTATATTGATAGTTATAAACACTAATAATCTAGGTGAGATCATGTTGACAAGTTTGGGTTATAGTTGTCAATGATGTCAAAGGTGTTCATGAATGACAAAGGAATAACCAGTGGATATGATGGTAGGACAAACTCAGTGAAAGACTAAAGTAGTAATGGCATGGCATGGCATAAGTTGAGGATGTGGCATGACACATATGATGGCATCGCGTGGCATAGTTGAGGATGTGGCATGACACATATGATGACATGGAATACGATGGTGTCCTAATGATGATGAAGACTAAGGATGGAAAAGTTGCTTATGAAGTACAAAAGATAAGCAAAACATACCATGGCAGAGTTAACGCAGCATAAGTCAAAGTAAATACGAAATGGCACGATGATGAGGTGGCATAGTTATCTGCATGAGATTCGATGAATGAGGATCAGTTTTTGTATAATCCACAAAGACATAATGTAGATCTGCATTAGTTCTAGAATGGACGATTAGGAAGCATCCCGCACAAGATCCGATGGTTAGGAAGCATCTCGCAAAAGATAGGTGGAAAAGCCAAAGTTCCGCAAAAGATCAAGATCAGATGTTCAGGGGTAAATTGGAAAGGAAATAAACAGTCTAGAAGAATAGGGAAACAAATTTGTAGAATGAAATCATGGAAGTCCAAAATTGGAAATTTGGTCGGGCATCCCGCATCCCGCATGCGGAAGGAAAGTTGCGGGGAGGCAACTTTGGAAAGTTGGTCGGGCATCCCGCATACCGCAATCTGGAAAGATTGGATGGCTGAGATTAGTTCTGCTAAAGCATATTGACGATATGGAAAGGAACTTGCAGAAAGAAGCTTTTGAAATGAAGTTTGCAGAAAGACAAAAACGGATAGTCGACATCCCGCATCCCACAATCTAGAGATAAACGGTCATTAAAATGACCAACGAAGATCGGTGGTGCGAAAAGGAACTTGCGGAAAGGAGCATGCAGAAAGGAGTTTGTGGAAAGGCAAAAAGGGACATTCGACAACCCGCATCCTACATCCCACAATCTGTAGATCGACAGTCGGGAAAACTCCCAACGAAGATCAAAGGTCAGGAATCATTGATAAATAAATCATGGTGCAAAAATACGATTTCAAGAAGGAATATATGTGCTAGATCTACAGACCGGAGAGATTTAAAATTAGAACAAACGGCCTGGATTAATTCTAGAGAAGGAGATTGCAGACTCATAATATGGAAGGTGAAGATTGTGTTTTTGTGAGAAAAAAGTGTACATATGAGCCTGCGATGAAGATAGCTCACAGAGAGTTCGTAGAGGAAGAAGAGGGCCATATGCGTGAGAAAAAGAAAAACCTGAAGATCTGAACATAGAGTATTCCTACTGATGGAGGAGAGGAATTCCACAGGCATTGGTTTGACGAATCCTACGATGAGAGAACAAGGGAGCTCACAGATCATAAGTGATCAAGACGTAAGTTAATTAATTATTTAATTAAAATCATTAGTCACAGGTTGTTGAAAAGGTGTGACAATCAGATTGTGAAAGGGTATGTTTCTTGAATAAAGAGATGCGTCCATAGGAAACATGAAGATACTTATACGTAGAAGTATGAGTGAGAAAGGTGTATGTGTCATTGAGATCGATGTAGCCATAGAAGAAGACAAATACCAGTGGGAATGATAGAGAATGAAGGGAAAAAGAAATATAACATATTACAGAAAACATATGAGGGTGGCAGGGTGGAGCTAGGGTAGGAAACAAGCCTGCAGTGGATTGTTGCCTCCTTCCAGCAGAAGCCAGTAAATAGGGTGTAGGAGCCTCCTGTCAGTCGTATTTGACAAAATAGGGTGTTGAAGCATCCTTTTAGTAGCAGCTGATAAACAAGGGGGTCGTAGCCTCCTTCTAATTGGCATTGGTAAATAGGGTGTCGTAGCATCCTTTTAGCCGTAGCTGATAAACGACGGGGTTGCAGCCTCCTTCCAATTGGTATTGGTAAACAGGGTGTTATACCATCCTTTTTTTTAGAAGTAGGCAAAACTATTTGTAAATAACAATTTTGCAGTATTATGACATATTGGTGGTTTACACTATTGGGCTTCCATGTTTAAATTGTGTTCTGTGTATTCTTGTTATTATGTGTTTCTAATGATAAATTTAAAAGTGGTTAAAATAGTAAAAAGTTAAAAATATTGATTCACCCCGCCCTCTCAGTATTGACCAATAAACCAACAATTGGTATCAGAGCTGATTCCTTCAACACAGTTTAACCACTAGAAGGCAGATTCCATTAAAACCACTATGGATCAACAAGAAGAGATTTGCACCGTAAATGGATATCCAATACTTGGAAAAAAAGAATACATATTTTGGAGTACAAGAATGAAAATTTATCTGAAGGCATTGGAACATGATGTTTGGAATTCAATGATCACCGATTTCTTCCCACCAAAGAGGACAAGGACTCCAACTCAAAAGAAATCCAAGAAAAGCAACTCAATGGCAATGGCTTCAATACTTGATGGATTACCTGATGATGTCAAAGATAAGATAGGTGAATGTAACTCTGCAAAGGAACTTTGGGACAAGATAAAAGACCTCTACTTAATTGAGCAAAGAGGAGAAGAAAGACTTGCCTTTCTCAAGGATGTTAGTGAAGATGAAAAGATAAGTGAAGATGAAGAAAATTTATTTATAGGAACAACAAACTCATATGAGGAATCAGAAGTGGACATAGAATCCCAATACATGGCTGTTGTGGATGAAATTGAAAAGTGTAAGAAAAAGAACAAAGTCTTAAAAGGAAAATTGTGAAAATATCAAGAAGAGAAGAAGTCAAAAGAAGAGGAATTCAAAACCCTCCAAGAAGAGCTACGTAATTCAAGACAACAAGTGTTGGCTAGTATGAAAGAGGTCAAGAGCTTAAAACAAGAAGTTGTTGAATTCAAGGAAGAAGTGAAGAAGCTAAAAGATCAGCTGAATGTTAGTGAGAAGTTCAAGGAAAGTACTAAAGCTCTTAATAAAGTCCTCAGCTTATAAATATCCCCCGAGGATAAAACAGGTCTTGGATATAATCATAAAGGATCAAGCTCCATCATTCATGAACATGTTGAAAATGTTAAATGTCAGCATGATTCCTCCAAACATACACCCAGGAAGAAAAAGAATCACAAAGAAATGAAGTCCATTTATCATAATTCTGCTCATCCTCCCAAGATGAAAAATTTCAGAAGACATGCAAAAGAAAATAGTCATTACAAGCAGAAAAACTAGAGATTCTCCAAACATACATTCTATGGATATTGGCATTGCTGTCACAAGTTTGGTCACAAGGCTGATGATTGTAGAATCAAAGAAAAAGATGAAGGGATGATAAGGAAATAATACACCAACATCTCTAATGGAAAAAGACTTATTTGTTTCATATGTCACAGTATTGGACACTTTGCAAAACATTGCAAGAATAGTACATGTAGATCCTTTCAGGAAAATCAGAAAAAGGTATGGAAGATGAAAACCAAGGAAGAAAGAAATAAAGAACCAGTAAGTAGAGTACCTCTTGGAAAAATATGGAGACGAAAGGAAGACTCCAAAGATATAGAAGAAATAAAGATTTCAAACATCAGTGAAGTCTCCAAAGATAACGATGAGCATAATATAGGCATAAATAAGGATGACATCCTTTATGATGAAAAGCAAGATGGAGATATAAAAGGATACACTGATAAAAATGAAGATGATGAAGAAGGATGTTGTGATGACTGTGGCATCTTTTCCTAAAAATATATCTTGTGATTTAAAGAAAACCCTAAGAATAACATTAGAAGGGATCTTTTACTTAGGGGGAGTTAAAGTCAGAAAATTCCAATGTATCTAAGAAAAATTCAATTGGTATATAATGTTGAAGTATATTGAAAGCTATATTCTTCAAAGATGAAGGGTGATCAAGGTTGGTGTATAGATGACATAGAAAGTGAAGAATAAATCTTCCAAAGATTGAGAAAAACTATGTTTTTTTTCTTAAAGAAGAATTATGCCTGCACAGTGAGAAAAATTAGGTACAGGAAATTAAGAGGTAGTTTTGAAATGCACACCAGAGGCTGTGGTGGAGTCAATAAATCCATCCGAGAGTGTGAGTCTGTTCTTTGATGAAATTTCCATCTATCCATAGTTTCATATTTCCATCTAGTTGTCACACATGAGAAATATAAAATTGTAAAATCAGGAAAAAGTATGTTTTTGTTGTCTAAATGTTAGTAACAGGAAGTTTGCAAGGCCATTTTGAAATGCACACCAAAGGGTGTTCCTGTGCAAATAAATTTGTCCAAAAGCATGAGTTTGTTATTTGGTGATCAGTCCATCCATCCATGGGTTTAGCTTCTTTTTTATGGTCACACGTGTGAACAATAAATCTGCCAAATTAGCAAAACTCATGTAAGCTACAGGAATAAAATAGGCAGAAATATAACTGTTTATTTAATGAAACCTACAAGAATAAAAATTAATAAACAGAGATATAGAAGCGATTTATAAAAAACGATTTGGTTATGAATAGAAGTAAAAATTACAAAGTTCCTATTATTATTTAATCAAAGGATTCATAAATGATAAATTGTTATCGAATATGACAGAGAAGTGTTATTTAAATGAAAGGGTGTGTTTTACAGAAGTTTAGAAGGATGTGACTGTTAATGAATGAATGTGTTTATTAAGACACGTTTGATGAAAGGGTGCATTAGTTCAAATCATTGAAGAGATATGTATAATCAGCAGATCGAGGAAGTTGATGGTGTCTCTTCTATAAATAATAAGGATCCAAAGAAGAAGATGTGTGTCTCTGTATGTCTCTATGAGATATGATAAGAGAGAAAAAGGTGTCTCTATGATCCGTTTCAGTAGAGTATCTTTGTTAGTGAATATCTGAAGAATGAATATTATGTCTGTTGATTTTTATATGAAGATCTAAATGCACAAGCTTAAGGAATTATGGTAAAAGCAGAAGCCAGTTAACTTACAGGAAAGATAGACCAATAGATATGGGAGCAGGAACAAATTTTAAAAAAAAACATGTTTCCTAGACAAAGAATGGAAGAGTGTGGAAAAATGCTGAGTGTAAACTCTGTCACAAAAATGTTGACAAAGTAAAGGAAGTACAGTGACAGGGGGATTCCATGGATCTATCAGTTAATCTATCATTCAAGAACCTGTTTCAAGAGAGGAAGTGTTAAGATAAAAGATAATACATTGATTAAATAACACAGTTCGGTTAACAAAGGGGAGATATGATGATAGGGGGATTTGTCAGAAAGTAGAAAGACAAGAAATCCTATACCAAAATAGGTCCATCATTAGCATAACAAGTTATCCTTTGTCATTGTTGTCAAAGGGGGAGAATGTTTAGAGGTTACCATCAATGCCAAAGGGGGAGATTGTTGACAAGTTTGGGTTATAGTTGTCATTGATGTCAAAGGTGTTTACGAATGACAAAGGAACAACTTGTGGATATGATGGCAAGACAAACTCAGTGAAAGACTAAAGTAGTAATGGCATGGCATGGCATAAGTTGAGGACGTGGCATGACACATATGATGGCATCGCATGGCATAGTTGAGGATGTGGCATGACACATATGATGACATGGAATATGATGGTGTCCTAATGATGATGAAAGACTAAGGATGGCAAAGTTTCTTATGAAGTACAAAGGATAAGCAAAACATACCATGGCAAAGTTAACGCAGCATAATTCAAAGTAAAGACAAAATGGCATGATGATGAGGTGCCATAGATGAAGATAGTGAAGGCATGGCACGTTGATGAGGTTGCATATTTATCTGCATGAGATTCGATGAATGAATATTAGTTTTTGTATAATCTGCAAAGACAGAATTCAGATGCATTAGTTCTAGAATGGACGGTTAGGAAGCATCCCACATAAGATCTGATGGTTAGGAAGCATCCCACAAAAGATAGGCAGAAAATCCAAAGTTTCGCAAAATATCAAGATCAGCCAGTCAGGGGTAAATTGACAAGGAAATAAACGGTCTAGAAGAATGCAAAAACAAAGTTGCTGAATGAAATCGCGGAAGTCCAAAATTGGAAAGTTGGTTGGGCATCCCGCATCCTGCATGCGGAAGGAAAGTTGCGGGGAGACAACTTTGGAAAGTTGGTCAAGAATCCCGCATCCTAAAATTTGGAAAGATTGGATGGCTTAGATTAGTTTCGCTAAATCAGATCAATGGTACGGAAAGGAACTTGCAGAAAGAAGCTTGCGGAAAGGAGCACACAGAAAGGAGTTTGCGGAAAGACAAAAACGGATAGTCGACATCCCGCATCCCACAATATGGAGATCGACGGTCAGGAAAACGCCCAACGAAGATCAACAATATGAAAAGGAACTTGCGGAAAGAAATTTGCAGAAAAGAGCATGCAGAAAGGAGTTTACGGAAAGGAAAAAACGGATAGTCGACAACCCGCATCCCGCATCCCGCAATCTAGAGATCGATGATCAGGAAAACGCCCAATGAAGATCAATGGTGGGGAATTTTTTATGAGGAAATCATGGTGTAGAAATATGATTTCAAGGAGGAAATCTATGTTCTAGATCGATGGAGCGGAGAGATTCAAAATTATATCAAATGGCCTGGATTAATTCTGGAGAAGGAGATTGCAGACTCATAAGATGGAAGGTGAATATTGTGTTTTTGTGAGAAAAACATGTACATATGAGCCTGTGATGAAGATAGCTCGCAGAGAGTTCATAGAGGAAGAAAAGAATCCCACAGGCATGAGAAAAAGAAAATCTTGAAGGTCTGAAGATAGAGTATTTCTGATGATGGAGGAGAGGAAGTCCACAGGCATTGGTTTAACGAATCCTATGATCGGAGAAGAAGGGAGCTCACATATCAGAAGTGATCAAGATGTTTTTAATTAATTATTTAATTAAAATTGTTAGTCACAGGTTGTTGAAAAGGTTTGATAATCAGATTTGAAAGGGTGTGATTGTGAAAGGGTATGTTTCCTGAATAAAGAGATGCATCCATAGGAAACATGAAGATACTTATACACATAAGTATGAGTGAGAAAGGTGTCTATGTCATTGAGATCATTGTAGCCATAGCAGAATATAGAGACCAATGGGCATGACAGAGAATGAAGGGAGAAAGAAATCTAACATATTATAGAAAACATATTAGGGTGGAAGGGTGGAGCTAGGCTGGAAACAAGCATGCAGGGGATTGTTTCCTCCTTCTAGCAGAAGCTGGTAAATAGGGTAGGAGCATCATTTCAGTCATATCTAACAAAACAGGGTGTCGAAGCATCCTTTCAGTAGCAGCTGATAAATAAGGGGGTCATAGCCTCCTTCCAATTGGCATTAGTAAATAGGGTGTCGTGGCATCCTTTCAGTTGTATCTGATAAACCAGGGGGTCATAGCCTCCTTCCAATTGGTACTGGTAAACAGCAGTGTAATACCATCCTTGTCTGTAGCAGTAGGAAAAACTATTTGTAAATAATAATTTTGCGGTAATAGGACGTATTGGTGGTTTACCCTATTGGGCTTCCACGTTAAAATTGTGTTATGTGTATTCTTGTTATTATGTGTTTCTAATGATAGATTTAAAAGTGGTTAAAATAGTAAAAAGTTAACAATACTTATTCACCCCCCACCTCTCAGTATTGACCAATAAACCAACAGATCACAATTCAAGGTTGTCACAAAATCACTAACTTTTCATTATAAGCATCAAACCTTTTTCATGCAATCAATAACATAAAGCCTAATCAACATTAGAGAACCTTCATCTCACTTCATACATAAAGAGTGATTCCAACTAATTTCTTGGCCATTCATTCATGTTCACATAATACATACATTTGTGGTAACATTCTTTTTAAAAATGGCAAACACATTATTAATCATAGCTATCCATATAATAGGGTAGAGTCATAATATCATATTGCCTCACCTTTCCAATATATATAACTTCATCCTAGTGTATTGTTTATAATTAAACATAAGGGATGCTAATAAACTATAACTATTTCAAGTTTCCTAGGAATATATTAATGTCCCTACTTGGAAATTTTGAAAAAAAGTGCAATTTGGGAAATTTTCTAGCTTTACTAGTCAAGACTGTAGGGAGTTCCAACTAACTCCAAATGATCCTGAATTTGAAATGAAATGGTAGGATGAGTCTTATAACATCCCAATATGACCTATGAACAATTTGGATCTGACTTTAAGCATCTACAACTTGGTTTGGGGTTAAGGAGAGAAAGTGCAATTTTCTTAGGAAATTGAGGTCAAATTCCCCCTTGGGGTGGGGGCCAATTTGGCTCTCCAAATTGACTATGATCCTAAAAAATTTAAGAACAGAGTATGGGGATGAATATCCAAAATAAAATTCTATCGTTAATTATGTTTATTAATCTCTGCAAACTGATTATGATGTGCAACATTTTTATGGTAACTTTCATGGAAATTGCTTAAGGGAAAATTGCATGTGACTAGCTCAAATTTGACACATGAAAAGTAGAATAGATGATTATTAAAGTAACATGACATAAAGTGGTCAGATACAAAATAAAAATGGTTCTACCAACAGCATCAAACTCAGAGAATAACCCTCATATAATTCTGATATAAAACTCCTTCAAGATTGAAGCCAAATGCATGAAAACTAGTGATGCAATGGCTGAGAATGCAAGCTTTTCACACATGAGTTTCTTGGATTTAGAGCTACAGATAATATGGTGATGAAAATAAAGAGTCATACATAATTTATTACTTCCCCAACATCAAAAAACTCATAGAATAACCCTCATACAAATATGATATAAAACTCCTTTCAAGATGGAAGCCAAATTGATGAAAACTAGTGATTTAATGGCATGAGAATGCAAGCTTTTTACCTATGAATTTCTTGGATTTTTGAGTTACAAAGAATATGCACATAAAATTAAATATCCATACATCATATACCCCATATTGGGCATCAAATTGACTCAACAAAGAGCAAGCACCACTCCAACAAGTGTGCCGTCAACATGAGAGTGTGGGGAATGAAGAAGAAGGGATGATAGAATAGGGAGATATATGAGAACTAAAACTGTATGGAATTCAACATGAAACTAAAAACCCTTCATATATATCCAATGATAGGTCTTAAAATCCTCTCCATAAACCAACTTGGAAAGGAATCCAACTCCCTCGATATTGATTCACAAGCAAGGAGAGTGAACAATCACCGTGCAATGGCCAAGCAAAAGCTCTCCAAAATGTCAAATGCCAATCAAAAAATTATCAAAATTCACTGTCCTTCCTCGTGAAATACTTTTATTAACTTAATTATGCATCCTAAGTTCTAATTTCCCTCCATGGTCTTCCTCCAACTCATCTTAGTGGTTTAGTAACTCCTATGACACTTGTCTTCTTCTTCATGACCCAATTCTTTCCCCAATTCAAATGGTTGCATCTAACTCTTAAATGCACCCTCTTCATGGTTATTTTTATCCCTATCATGCCATATTTTTTATATGTCTGCAATCAAGTATGAAATTGTCATATTCGTCTTAGAATCTTCCATCATTAGTTGTATTAGAGTGCTTGGCCCTCTTCTTCCAAGTGGCACGCATTGTCTTCCTAGTCTCTTCCTCTTCCATGGGATTTACTCTCCTCTCCTAATTATAATTCCTTGGCTAACTCTAGGATATTTTAAAACACATCAATATACAATAACATTAAATTCCCCTTGGGTTCGAATTCGTATGAAGGTCATGCCAAGTGTGTGGGGAATCTAGTCACCCAAAGGCTCCACAATCTTCCAAGTGTCTTCATGAACCAATGCCACCTTATTTTCTTAGAATTTATAATTTATGTGACCAATTTTAATGTGAATATGGTAAACTAAAGTCCTTTTGGTTCATATTCCCCCCTTATTACAACATTTATTTTTCCATCTCCACCTCAGTAACTAGTAGGTTGGTGAAACATTATTTGCAAGTAGTCTTATTTAAATGGGGAAATGACAGTCCTCCCCACCCAAGATTGCTTGTCCTCATGCAATTCCAATTTTGGATGCTTCAAAATTTGTTCATATTCCCAACTGGTATCCTCACTTAGTAACTCCTTCCATTGCACTAAGTATTCTATTATGGTTCTACTCCTTAATTTTCTTTAGCTGCCATTTGAGTAGTGGCACTCATGTAATGCAATTTTGTGTTTCCAAAAGTAAAGAGATGTGGATTTTTCATATTGATATCTCATGTGACATCACCACTAACCACCAAAATGTTAATTAATTCCATCAAAACAAAATTTCAAAATAGTCTTTACCTCCATATTTTGCAAACCTTTTCTGAAATTTCAACCCCTTTTTGCTCACTATATAATTCTTTGAAGTTTCAACTAAGTTTTCGAACTTTGAGTTTTCAATATTCTAGGAAAGTTTCAAAGAGGAACCACCATTCTTGCTGCTGCACTAATTTTATTACAATCACCTTCTCAAGTGGTGACTCAATCCCCATACTTCTTACTACCCCAAAAATTGAAACCAATGAGACAAAAACAAATAGGAGTGCTTTTATTGCTTGTATTGAAACCAAAAACAAATGATCCCAGGGTCCCATTTCTTGTATTGCACTACAAAAAATAGGAGTTCTCTCCAACCCATTCCATTAGGAAATAGAATTCTTGCATCCCACTGCCTTGCATGCATCCTTCCAAACATCATGATAACCAAGAAGAGTACATCATCAAGAGGGATGGAAAATTCATAATACACTAGTGGAAGTTTATCTCTCCCACTGCAAAACAAAATTTATGTTCAACTCTCCCAAAAAGAATGCAACTCTGGAATGCAAAGCAAAATAAAATTGAGTCTCTTCAACACGACATGAAAGTGCACATCATTAGGACTCATGCTCAAATTACATGACAACTCATCATCAAAAAATCATGGATTCCCATGCAACTGCTTACCAAATAAAAATGGTGTGTTCATGAGGTCTCTACAAATGAAAGCAAGAATTTTACCCTTGTGGGTGCTCAACTCCAACATGTGTCCACTCTCCCAATAAATGGATGAAACAAACACTCCAATTGAAATATCCAAAAGGAAATCTTGAGGCTTCCCCAAGTTCACAAATCCAATGGCTCAACTCTCTTCCATTGGTTCCACTCAAATCGTTCAAGTGGATTAGGGAGGAATCAAAGGATTCAAGTGAATGCATTTGCTAAATATGGAAGGGATATGGTTCTTTAATTAATTCATCACAAATAAATGTGGCAGCCTCTTGCTCCTCAGGTGGCACCAACAAAAGGAAACCTTTCACCCAATTTTCATCCCCAATTGATGTCGCTAAAAAATAAGTAGGGAGTGAATAATTGTGAGAAAATATTACCTCTTTGCAACTCTTACCCGTAAAAATTTTGAATGCATCTTCCCCATCATTAGCTCGTCCAATATAATGTCCTTCCTCCAAGTCTCTGCAACTCTCACCAAGAGGCAAATCATAATCCCTCTGAACAAGAAAAAATCCTTAGTTTCCTTCTTATTTGAATGTATCTCTTCAAGCACATGCATATCAACATGTAACTCATGGTCCACCATCACATGAGATTCCTCCTTTGTGATATAAATGCCTTCAGCCAGTGTTATGTAGGAGGTTGTAAAGGACCCTTGCAACCTCTCTTGAAGTTGCTCAATTTGCACCATATATTTTTGCAGTGCATTTTGGGTGGACTCCAACTCATTGGAGAGATTGTCATTATATTCCACATTATTTAAGGTTAGTCCATGATCAAAACCAACAAGCTCAATTAAATAATCTCTATCAGAAAGCAAATTAAAAATATTACCTTTGATGTTAGATATTTCCTTCTGAATTTTCTCGATGTCCTCCATGGAATATTTCTCCTCCATGCTCCAACAAATTTTCGAGACCAAAGCATGTGTTCTATGGAGATTATTTAGGGACTCTTGAATATTCTTTTCATCCATCCTCAATGACCATTCAATAAAGAGAGTTTCTTGTTGAGGACCCCCCTCTTCTTCTTTCTTATTGATTTGATCAACTTCTTGAAGCTCAAGTGGTGACGAGGAAGTTGATCTTGTTTCTTCATTATCTGCTACAAGGTCTCTATCTTCGTGATCATGAGAAGATGAAGTGTTATCTATGTAACTAACATAAAGGTGTGATCACCCACCAATAGGTACTCCTTCATAGTTCAATCATCATCAATAGATGCTCTTTTGTCCATCTCCACATTAGAATGTGTCTCCAAATGATATTTAATAGTTTCAAGGGACTCTTCTTCATTATCATTTGATGTTTCCTCATCTTTTGCAGAGTCACTTGGGAGTGACTTTTGAACCTCTTGATGTAATGCTTCTTCTACTTCACCACCCATAGAATTAGGTGGATCCTTGGTCTCCTCTGTACTTGTGGATTGTTGATTGTTCCTTAATGAGTTCACATCTGCACTATTAGGCCTATATCCAAACACCCAATCAACAAAGTCTTAAAAAAAATTCTTTTGTGTCTCTCCCATAAAATCAAGATATGCTTGATAGTTTTTAGGAAATTTTTTGCATGTTTCTCTCAATATTTCTAATTCATTCATAGGAGTAGCTCATGGTGGTTTGGCACATACATCTTCACTTAGTTGTTGCCACTCATATACTGGTTCCTTCATGTCATAAGGAGTTCCAAGGTTCACTTGAGACTCAAAAACTTTATGAGTTGTAGGTCTAGTCTTATTCTTGAAGTCATGGGGTCGATTGTGAGGTCCAGTCCACGAGAAAGTAGTTTCCCCATAGGTCTTCTTCTCTTCATGATGGGAACTACTACTACCCCCTGCTGCCAGCTTACCCCCAAGTTGGATAGTCATCAATTTGAACCCTTACATAAGCTATTTATTCATATTATCAAAATATGAATTTATGAATGTATTAAATTCCTCCTTATCATCCATGACTTCTACTCCTAGTTTATCCCTAAAAACCACTAAAGTGGAATTGACTTCTTCACCTTCTTCTCTTCCATTGACAATGTTTTCAATTTCAGTCTCTAATGGAGGGATATAATGATCAAGAAAAATGAATAGATAAATTCAATTGGTGCCAATAACATTTTCTAATACCACTGTAATGTCCCTACATGGAAATTTTGAAAATAGTGCAATTTGGACAATTTTTGAGCTTTACTAGTCAAGACTGTAGGGAGTTCCAACTGACTCTCAATAGTCTCAAATTTGGAATTAAAGGCTAGGATGACTATTATAAAATTCCAATATTACATATGAACAATTTGGATATAAATTTAAGCTTTTGCAACTTGGTTTGGGTCTAAGGAGAGAAAGTGCAAATTTCCTAGGAGATTGAAGTCAAATTCCCCCTAGGGGTGGGGGCCAATTTGGCTCTCCAACTCATATATGAACCTACAAATTTTAATAAAATATTATGGGGATGAATATCAGACATAAATTTATATCATTAATCATGCTTATTAAGCTCTGAAAACTTATTATGATGTGCAACATTTGCATGGTAACCACTAGCTCAAATTTGACACATGAAAAGTAAAATAGATGGTTATTAAAGTAACATGACATATAGTGGTAATATACAACATAAAAATGGTTTCCACAAAATCATAAAACTCATATAATAAACCTCATAGAAATATGATATAAAACTCCTTCAAGACTGAAGCCAAATTCATGAAAACTAGTGTTGCAATGGCATGAGAATGCAAGCTTTTCACATAGGAGTTTGCTGGATTTCAAGCTGCAGAGAATATGGTAATTAAAGTACAGATGAATACATAATTTATGGTTGTACAAACATAAACATACTCAGAGAATAACCCTCATACAAATATAAAATAAAACTCTTTCAATATGGAAGCCAAATTCATGAAAACTAGTGATTTAATGGCATGAGAATGCAAGCTTTTTACATATGAATTTCTTGGATTTTGAGTTACAAAAAATATGGACATAAATGTATATATCCATACATAATATACCCCATGTTGGGTATCAAATGGACTCATAAAAGAGAAAGCACCACTCCAACAAGTGCGCCATCAACATGAGAGTGTGGGGGGATGAAGAAGAAGGAATGAGAGAATAGGGAGATAGATGAGAAATTGAACTATATGGAATTCAAACTGAAAATAAAACACCTTAATCCATATCCAATGAGAGGTATGAATGGCCTCTCAATAAACCAACTTGTAAAGGAATCCAAATCCCTCAAAATAGGTTCACAAGCAAGGAGAGTGAACACTCACCTTGCAATGGACAAGCAAAATCTCTCCAAAATACCAACGGCCAATTAACAAATGATAAAAAATAAAAAAATCCTTCATCATGACATCCTCTTATTAACTTCATGAAGCCTACTAAATTGAATTTCCCTCCATGGTCTTCCTCCAACTCATCTCAGTAGTTTAGTTACTCCTATGACACTTGTCTTCTTCTTCGTGCTCCAATTATTTCCCCAATTTGAATGGTTTCCTCTAACTCCCAAAATTTCCCTCTTGGTGGATATTTTTATCCTTGTCATGTCATATTTTTCATAGGTATGCAATCAGGTCTGAATTTGTCAATGTGTCATATTCGTCATAGAATCTTTCTTCATTAGTTGTCATAGAGTGCATGGAATCTCCTTCCAAGTGGCACAAATTGTTTTCTTAGTCTCTTCATCTTCCATGGGAGTTACTCTCCTATCCTAATTTGAATTCCTTAGCTCATGCTAGGATATGTGACAACACATCAACCTCCAAGAACGTTTTTTTTATAAGTTCAGATCTATTCTATTAAGGAAAGATAAAATATATAGATAATAGTATAGTTCAGCGTGTCCATGAGACACAAAAGAAAAACTAGAAGAAGCATAACAGCTTGACTATTTGGGTGATCCTCCCAAAGATGGGGAAAATGGATCTCATAGAACATACTAACATTTTGAGACAAAAAATCATGACTGGACGTGAACAAAACTGCACTAAGGAGCAATAAACTGGAAAATAACCAAGAAGAGGGAACTTGGTGCATTGAACCTGGAATTAAAGCTTTTCAAAGGGTACTTCAGTGAATGGGAATCAGTAGTTGGTGCCCCACTACAAGCCCTGTACTTTAGTGCTCTCGACATCTTCACCTGCACCATTGGCATTGTTGTGTGATCCTCTTCCTTTATGGATTTCCGAGATTTCCTTGTTGTTGGTGATAGGTAGCTTAACAAGTAATGGAGCCATTTTCCTGGGTAGAGGTTCCTTGGCATACTTTCCTTTTTTCCTGGCAAACTGGTGTTGAGGAGGTGGGGGAGAAACGAGGATGGTAGTAAGGGTGGGGGGGAAGCTGGGCGCAGGGGTGGAACTGGGGTGAGGAGGAGCAGATACTAGAGAAAAAGGGGGGGGCAACTGAATAGAGGAAGGAGGAAGGGAGAACAAAGTCATCGAGAGTGGCACGGGCTCAGGTTTAGCATGGCCAGCAGGTTGAGCATCCGGAGCGTGACCAGCAGGTGGAGCTTCAGGGGTGGCGTAGACATGGAATGAGTGCAAGATGAGTTTCGTGAACGGGTTTTTTATGATCCAATAATTGCCTCTGTGGGCTGGTGTGTGATTTGCTGCTGAGAGGGAGCGCGACAGCTCGTCCTCCTAATCGTCTATCGTTGCTCGCATCTCTTCTGGTACTTCAACATTGAAACCCTCTGTATTGGCCTGAGCATTAAAAGGTGGCGGTCTTCCATCCCTTCCATGACCCCTTCCACCCCTGGGAGGCCCGTGTCGACGAGGCGGAATGCTTACCACTCGGAGTCTGGGAGCAGAGGGAGGGAAGGTGGCAGAAAATGGCTTTGCGTGCAGAGGTATGGACGGAGGGGAGCGACGATTTTGCAGAGTGGGCTGAGCCAGAATGAAAGTGGTGAGATGTCTGTCCATGGAGTCAAAATGCCCTCGAACCTGAACCCAAAACACATTAACATTGACCATTAGTGCATTGTACCCATCATATTTGACCTTAACTATCGAGAGGACATATACTTCGTGGAGAGATGTGCTCGTCGTCATCTGGAGTGGGGGAGACGTCATGCCTGGGGTCATAATCATCACGTTTGTGCATGGGCTGAGTGGGGGTCTGTTCCAAGCTGTCACTGGGCCACGTGTGCGTCAAGTCAGCGCCAGCATGAGGGGTGATGTGCCCAGTGACGTGGTAGGGCACGTCATTGCTGCTTTGGGTTTCGTGTGCCCACCTGTCACCTACATCTGGGGAAACCTCCAAGAATGTTACCTTCCCCTTGGGTTAGAATTTGGATGAAGTTCATTCCAAGTGTGTGGGGAATCTAGTCTTCCAAAGGCTCCACAATCTTCCAAGTGTCTTCATGAACCAATGCCACCTTATTTTCTTAGCATTTATTATTTATGTGACCCGTTTTAATGTGAATATGGTAAACTAAAGTGTTTTTGGGTCCTATGGTCCCCTTATTACAACATTTATGTTTCCATCTCCACCTAGGGAACTAGTAGGGTGGTTAAACATTATTTGCAAGTAGTCTTATTTGAATGGGGACATGACAAATATCAAATCCCTTTGTAGTTGTTTACCCATGCAATCTAACTATTATAATGACATAGCGGTTTAGTTGCATAAGTATTCCTACGAGCATTCATCATTCATCTTACATTTCATTCTCATTAAGTGTTGATATTGGGTCACTCCTACAAGTATGGATTATTCACCTTACTTTTTTAACTTTAGCATCACATTCATTGCATGATATCAATGATTTGACTATACATGGCTAAGTATCATTAACACAACAAATCTAGGACACTTATACAATTCAAATTAAGTAAACATAATTGAATGACAACGACATAACATAAAGTAAACACTTATCTTGAATGAATTCTCATGGTGATTAAATGCGCAACTACAACGTTCCTTCCAGACCATAGGCACTCTATCTGGCATATATTATTTCTACCGAGAGGTCACCCCTGAGTTGGGAAACATGTCCACTAGGGTGAAAGAGTGCAATAAAAAATTTAACTCAATTTCTCATCATGCCCTATACGCTAAGCCCACAAACATGACTAAACAATAGAATTTGATTTCAACAATAAGGTCAATTTCAAAAATATTAGGCTCAACTTAATAATTAATAAGATCAGCTTAATAAGCAATATAATTTTATTCTATACATTAAAGCATTGGAGCTCTAGACTCTTCATGATTAAAGCATTATAATCTACCTTATACATTTAAATAAAAGAACTTTTAGCTCTAATAAAATAAAACAATAAGGTTGCTCTAATTTTTTTTTAAATAGCATAGAGTTATTGCCTCGTCATAATTAAAACGTTATAATTTATCATTTAAATAATAGAGCTCTTGGCTCTAATAAACAAAACAAGAAAGCTTGCTCTAATTATTTGAAAATAATATAAAGCTCTCGGCATTTCATAATTAAAGAATTATAATTTCTCATTTAAATGATAGAGCTTTCGTCTCTAATAAACAAAACAATAAAGCTTGATCTAATTATTTAAAAATATTATAAAGCTCCCAATTTTTCATAATTAAACCATTATAATTGTTCATTTAAATAATAGAGTTTTTGGCTCTAATAAACAAAACAATAAAGCTTGCTCTAATTATTTAAAAGTAATATAAAGCTCCTGGCTTTTCAAAATTAAAGCATTATAATTTATCACTTAAAAAATAGAGCTCTTGACTCTAATAAACAAAAGAATAAAGCTTGATTTAATTTATTAAAAATAATTTAAAGCTACCCGTTTTTCATAATTAAAGCATTGTAATTACTCATTTTAATAATAGAGCTCTATGCCCTAATAAACAAAACAATAAAGCTTGCTTTAATTATTATAAAATAATAAATATTAAAACCATTAAAGGGCAATGCCCTCTTTTCCTAGCTCAAAAGCAAGTAAAGTATTTAAATAAGATATAAAAGGGAAACACCCTCATTTTACTCATGCAGAAGCATATAAAGCATTTAAATAAAATATTAAAGGGAAAACCCTCATTTTCTCATTGTTTCCCCCAAAAAAACATAAAAAAAATCACAGTCCATAATTTTATTAAAATCTTGAACCATATTATTCATATAGTAGTCATGCCATCCAAAATACACAATCAATGTTTACATCAAAAAGGAAAAAACATATAGACTCATGCTTGCCCTATAACGATTTGTTCTACATCCAGTAACATAGACATAGATGATTCATATAGCATTGTTATACATTTTCAAAAAACAACCCAATTTATGGGCAGATAGGTTCATATAGTGGTCTGGGGTCCAATTCCTTGATAGAGTCCTTATCACAAATCCATATTTGAATGGTGTCCATGGTTAATTCAAGTCCCTATTTGGATAGAAGGTTTGCATGGATATTACTCTCTCTGTAGAGATGATGAAAATAGATACGATGGAAGAGTGCCAGAAGTTTATGAATCTCATCCATAAGAGAGGGCAAGTATATGTTCTTAGAAGAATATTTATGATTAAGCCAGTCAATCAGAAGTTTAGAGTCCGCGAATACCTGTAAGCAATGTATCTTCAAGTGAATGGCTAATTTCAGCGATATATTATATATAGGATATAATTCGACCTTGTTATTGAATGTTTGTCCAATGTTTCATGCAAATTGATGCCATAGAGAATATGTAGAAAATAATACGCCACCTGACCCACCCATACAAGGGTCACCCGACGCAGCTCCATCAAAGTAACAACAAACATATGATTTGTCAATTTGTTTAGGTATGATGATCTGCAGATACTGACCCATATTCAATTTTGGATAGTGCTCAAGAATGGATAAACACTTGGCCACATACACAATGGGTGGAATAAAAGTCTCCTGAAATAAAGCAGTTTCTTGGGCATTCTAGGTAGCCCATATGTTATGAATGGGTTGTGCTCTGAATGACGGGTTAGTTTAAATACGGAGCCATCGTTGAAAAGCATAAACTAAGTCAGTGCCTTCCCACTTGAGAGGAATATGAATAATCTTAGATACAAATCTCCACATATTAGCTATGTAGGAGTAGTAAATGAAAATATGGGATAGGTCCTCACCATGATTATGCATAATGGCCATCTATTAGGGTTGTGCAAATATAGCTTAGGTATGTTCTCCTAGACTAGTACCTTGCCATCCAATGTGAGCCACATGAATAATTTAGATTTTAGTGGACAATGAACCTTCTAAATCCATGTCATCCACCAATCCATGGAGTATGATCCTCTTCTTCTCTCATAATGAGATATACCATTTTAGGGGTATAAGAATTCCCATTCGGATTCCCACTCCATCTGATGGTATCCACAATTTTTTATATGTGAATGTGACTCCTCATAAGATCTAGTATATAGTTGTCCCATATCACTTTATCAACATTAATGAAACCGAAGAAATCAGATTAGTGCCAAACCTGCTGAAATGGGGTAGAACTCCTATGATCATAAATATGTGTAAGAAGATGATGCCCATATATGCTATATGTTCAATAATGTGTGTCATAATATGACAATCAATCCCCAAACCAATCCATCAGTCATATCCCAATCGAAATAATTTGTCATTGTTGATATGCCATGACTATTTGTGATTAAACCAAATGTAGTTGATATAGATTCCCATTAAATGGAGGCAAGTCGTGGAGGGTTGCCTTTGATATCTAAGACAATATTGGATAGATAGTAGGTAAATATATTTATGACGGATGATATTGAATTAGGGGCCATCATAATAAAGGATCCTCCATATACCTTTGGCAGCCAGTGCTTTAGAAAAACATTGGTGATGCATAAGTTCCCATCCTTCCATAGATTTAGATATGGAGAGCTTTTGCTAAGAGATCCAATGATAAGTTCTACCATCATGTGATTTCCACCATATGAATTGGAAAGCCATTTTATGTATTTGTGAAAGAATATAGGTTGGAACATGATCCATTTAACCCAGTATACATGCATGCCATCCAAAATAGATTACGGGAGAGTGAAACAACCAGCTCTAGAGAGATAGGAATTACACCATAGTTCAAGATTTCCTTCAATTCCATGTATCATCCATTTACAGCCTTCTTTGGAGTAATCATTAGGATTAATAGAGAATCCCAAGTACCTGATCCCATTAGATACTTCACAAATATCAAAATCATAAATCTCAGTAATCCATCCGGATAATTTCTCATCAATGTGGATGAAATATAAGGAGGACTTCCTCGGGTTACATGACATACCTATAGAAGTAGAAAAGAGGTTGAGGATATCATGTAAAATATTCATCTCATTTCTAGATTCATTAGGTAACATAAGAATATCATGAATAAATAAGAGATGAGTAATATATATCGTGTTTCCAAATTTGAATCCCTTCAAATGTCCATTAGAGTTGGCATAGACAAAAATTTGATCGAGTGTTTCCATAATAAGCAAAAAAGGAGAGGCCCCTTCCTGGTCTAAAAAGGGGAAAAGTAGAACCATTAATCATGGTGAAAGATATTGATTTAGTACATGATAGAATCCAATTGACCATGGGAAGTTCAACACCCATCTATAATAGAGAAAGATAGAGTAAAGTCCAATTAACCCTATCATAGGCAATATATAAGATAGTATAACTTTAGATATCATATGAATATAATTGGCTCTATAAGGAATCATAATATTTAAGGACAAGCACTACTACTTTTTAAAATATCTTTAGAGAATTTTTGTGAAAAACACACACACACACACACAATGGCAGGATTCTATAAAAAACATCACAAATCCACCATGATACATACAACAATAACCATTTCACTAATAACCCTAATACTTTTGTTTTCCATGAATCAAGATGTTACGAAATCATATGATAATTAATATATAATGAAAGAAACATGAACCATATTCATCACCACATGATGACAAGATCAACCTAAAAGGTGCATCCATGAACCATCTTCATCACCACATGATGACAAGATCAACCTAAAAGGTGCATCCATGAACCATCTTCATCACCATATGATGAAAAGATCAACCTAAAAGGCGCATCCATGCAACACTAACATGATCATCATAAACATATAAAATAATAAAATTTGTTAGAGCAATAATCCACCTTAGTACCGTGATCATACAACTAGGACACATTTCATTATCTTTCATGTTATATTCCATGCTCCAGACTTAGCCTATGTTGATCATTTACTGCAATTGAGGTGCTCCACTTTGATCATTATGACAGTTGAGGTGCTCTAGTTTGACAATTCTAACATACCAGGTTCCCCCATTAATGAGATATTAGCCTTGGTGCGCTCCCCATCCCTTGAATCGAGGAAAGTGTTTGACCATAGGCGCTAGTACATGTATTTGGTGGTTTTTGTCCCTTCTTGGGCATTTATTGCCTCCTAGAGCCACTCCAACTCACCCATGTGCTCACCCACTCCTAGAATGTCTTCATTTATGTTCCATCATGCTCAAGCCATGTTCACACTAGCATTCGCAACCATTTGGGATGGTTAGTGACCTGATTGGTCCACCTAGGGGGGTTTTGAGGTCAAATCACGGTCTGGCACTTGTCACTTGTATGCATCCAGATGGCCTCCAAAGGATAACAATATCTCCCTAATGTAATATAAACATGATCCAGACATATTTACATGTTGGACAGTCATAATAATATCACTTACTAGCTATATTTGTGTATGTTAATTTCATCTTTTTCATTGTTTTTCTGCATTTTTGTGAGTAAACTCGAATTGTGAGGCTTCCATTGGCTCCTAGATCCTACTATGAATAAATTCTCACCTGGTATCAGAGACATTTGGAGCTTCAAATCAAATCCATAGTGTTTTAGTTGTTGTTTAGGGAGTTTCCAGAAAAATTTAAGTGTTTGCATTCCAGGGAGAACCAGTGCTTCTGTCTCTTAGTACACAAGCATAATTGGAGCAGACTCATGTATTTCTTACTCCATTAAAATATTTCGAATGGAAGGATGAAATGGTGATCCAATTGAGATAGAAAGGCCTATACAGAGTCACCATGGGGACTGAGGCCGAACCCAACTCTGCTATAGAGAAATCGAAGTACTTCAACAGGCTCGATGATGCATTTGGGATGCTATGTCACAACATTTCAAGAGACCTACTCTTCCATGTAGACAGTATGACAACACCCAACGAAATATGGCTCAAGCATGATTCATTGTTTGGGAATACTGATGAGATGAGAGTTCACCAGCTCGGAAATGAGTTGATCTCACTGATCCCAACTCACTTTGAGACAATCCAGGAATTCTTCACCAAGTTCAAATCGTTGGTGCTTCAATTGAAACAGTGTGGAATCAAAAATAAATATGAGCAACTGATCTTGTCCATTATTTCAAATCTAGGACTAGATTACTCAACGTTTATGTCAACATTCCACTCTAGCAATCTCACAGCTTGGAACTAGAGGATGCCATCTTTGACAGACTTCATGGAGTCACTTACTCAAGAGAAAGACAAGCTCATACAAATGGGTACCATCAAATCCAGTAAGGATCAAGCCCTTGTTGTCGGAGTTTTGAATCCATCCAAAGGAAAGAACAGAGCCAAGGATTTGAAGCAACAAGAGAAGAAGAAGCAGGAGAAACACAAACCTTCAGATGGAGGTTTGAATTGTGTTCGAATCCTAGAAAGGAAAAGGACAATAAGAAGCAAGAGAAGAAAAAATGCACTTATTGTCACAAGGGGTGGAATCCAAAGAGTGCATGCATGAAGAATACCATTGACATGATGTTGCAACTGCTTGATAAGAACAACATCCCATTGACATAAGGTGCAAGGAGGAAAGAGGGAGATTCAAGCTCAGAAAACAAGGAGAGGTGCAATGCTTCGGTGGAACATTCTTCAAGCTATTCTTCCTTCATCATAGATTCAGGTGTCTCAAGGAACATGGCCTCCATGCAATATTCCTTCTCGTCCCCACATCCTAATAGTGGTCCATCTATTCTAATGGGTGATGATTCAGGGATCCAAGCCAAATGGATTGGCAATATTGATCTTGAAGATGGGTACTTCAACAATGTGTTGTTTGTGCCTAATTTAGTATTGAACATACTCTCAATGTACCAAATGACACACATTGGTGAATCCAAGAGAGTAACATTTACTCCGTATGCAATGCAGATAGCAAAAATCTCTACAGGCAAAGTTGTGGCAATGGGTTTTGCTGACCATGATTCTAGAATGTACAAATTCTCTCACTTCCTCCCCTACTCTCAAGGAAATGCGCTCCTGCACCATGCCAATGAGACAATAAAGTTGTGGCATGAGATATATGGTCATATCAACTATAGGTACCTTTAGTCATTGAGCAAAGAAGGCATGGTGGAAGGTCTTCCTTCTATCAAGTTCTCCAATGGCACATGCAAAGGATGTGTAGTGGGAAAGCATGTTGAGTGTAGGTATGAGAAAGGAAAGGCAAGGATTTTTGTCCAAGTACTTGATTTGGTTCATCCATATCTCATATGTCCCTTTCACACACCCTCATATGGGAATTCAAGGTGTGTGTTGACCTTCATAGATGATTTCTCAAGGTATTGTTGGGTATATTTTCTCAAACTAAATTCTGAAGTTTTTTAGACTCTCAAAGTTTGGAAATCCTTGGTTGAGAATGCATGTGGGAACAAGATAAATGTCCTTAGGAATGACAATGGAAAGGAGTATGTGAACAATATTTTTCAACATATTTGTGAATAATGTGGCATCCAAATGCAGCATTCAATGCCCTTCACACCACATGGCTATCAAGGAGATGGCAACCTGTATGATGGAGGAAAAGGATTTGAATCCTGAGCTATGGGATGAAGCTATCAAATGTGTTGCATATGTTCAAAACATATATCCTCCCAAATATTTGGATTTAAAAAATCCATATGAGGCTTGGAGTGGTCACAAGCCTAATGTTTCTCATTTCAAGGTATTTGGCTCAAAGGCTTGGGCTAGGATTCCTCCTGAGAAGAGAAAGGCCTTGCAACCTCAAAGCAAGGAGTCCATAATGGTTGGATATGCTAGAGATACAAAAGGGTAAAATATCTTTTATCCCTAATCTCATTATACATTCATTGAAATGAGTGTATAGCTTGAAGAAGACCTCATCCAAGAGACCGAACTAGCCCATGGGGAATGCTCACATCCTCCACTCCATGATGATGCAAGTGATGAATCCTTCTCTGATTTTTCTGATTCTGATATTGATTATGATGATGATGACATGCATTCATGTCATGAATCACCCATTCGGCCAAAGTGGTATGAGAAAACCATTGAAGCAGTTGGGGATTTAGCTGGTGATCCACTAGATTCTAGGAATACTAGATCTCAATTTCACAATGCCTACTCTACTTGTTGTTGATGTATATGTAACTTCGGAATGTATCCTTCTA
>LPNX010317367.1:262330-279747 GCA_001517045.1 Pseudotsuga menziesii | reverse complement strand
GTCTCATGTGATGTGCTTATGTTATTACTGTGCTTGTTATTCTCTCAGTGAAAAGATCCTAACATAATGCTAGCTTAAATGTTGAAAAACTAACACTTGTGAATTGAATCTTTCTGATAGATGTTTCATGAGAGTTGGATCTAATCCTAAAACATATCAGGAGGCATCACTTGACCCAAGATGAAAAACTACCATGCAAGAAGAGTTCAAATCATTGCAATACAATAAGACTTGGGAATTGGTTCCCTTGCTCTCCAAGAGGAAATTAGTGCAATGCAAGTGGTTCTATAGGAACAAAGTGGTTGTTGATGGTTCATATATCAAGTATAATTCTAGGTTGGTTGATAAAGGATTCTCTCAAGTACAAGGAGTGGACTATACATAGACAGTTGCACCGGTTGCAAAGATAGACTCTATCAGGCTAGTTTTAGCCATTGTTGCATCCAAGCGCTGGGAGGTTCACCACATGGATGTGAAGAGTGAATTTATTCATGGATACCTTCAAGAGGAGATCCATATGAAACCTCCCAAAGGTTTCATTCATGATCCTTCACTTGTATGTAGGTTAAATAAGTCTCTCTATTGCCTCAAGCAAGCCCCCAGGGATTGGTATGCCAAAATGGACAATTTTTTGCTTTCGCTTGGATTTGAAAGATGTAAATATGATCCTAATGTGTATTTGTAGCATGTTGTGAATTATTGTAGGTCATAGTGTTGTACGATGACCCTTTCATTATAGGTAGCTACACTAAAGTGATTAGATCAATTAAGTCTTATTTGCACAATGAATTCCCCATGACTAACCTTAGATTCTTGAGGCAATTTCTTGGATTAGATATTGAGCAATCTGAAGTATGGATCAAGGTCAGCCAAAAAAAGTATCCTACAGACCTGTTATTGAAGTTCAAAATGTTTGAATGTAAGGCATCCAAGTTCCCATTCCTTTCAGGAATAAAACTAGGTGATTTTGGTGCATCTCCATCGTTAGACAACTTGTTGAACAAACAACTAGTTGGGAGTCTACCCTATCTTACACACTCTCGATATGATTTAGAATATGTTGCAGGAATTGTTTCTATATATATTCAACAGCCTCATGATATCCATTGGAATCTTTCCAATAAGATCTTTCATTATGTGCAAGAAACCAAACACTTCGGAGTACACTATGTCGATGGTTCTCCACCATAACTAGTACCAATAATCCACCTTAGTACCATCATCATACACCTATAATACATTTCATTAGCTTTCATGTTATATTCCATGGTCCAGACTTAGGCTATGTTGATCATTTACTGTAGTTGAGGCTCTCCACTTTGATCATTCTGGAAGTTGAGGCGCTCTAGTTTGATCATTCTAACATCCCAGGTGCCCTCATTAATGAAATATCAGTCTTGGCATGCTCTCCTTCCCTTGAATCAGGGAAAGTGTTTTACCATAGGCGCTAGTGCATGTATTTGGTGACTTTTGGCCTTCCTTGGGCATTTATTACATCTTAGAGACACTCCCACTCACCCATGCCTAGCATGCCTTCATTTATGTTCCAGCATGCTCTGGCCATGTTCACACTAGCATTCCGTACCGTTTGGTATGGTTAGTGAGCTCATTGGTCCACCTAGGGGGTTTTGAGGTCAAATCACAGTATGGGACTTGTATGCATCCAGATGGCCTCCAAAGGCCGACGATTTCTCCCTAATGTAATATAAACACGATCCAGACATATTTACATGTTGGAATAATAATATAAGTTATTGGATACATTTGTGTATGTTAATTTCATCTTTTTCACTGCTTTTCTGCATTTTTATGAGCAAACTCGAATTGTGAGGCTTCCCTTGGCTCCTAGACCCTACTGTGAATAAATTATCACAAAATTACATGATACATGGCATAATTATATTTATCATGTATGGAACAACATAATTGGGTGTCTACCATGCAATTTTATGGTGAGATCCCTTTTGAGTTAAGTTAGAACATAAGGTGAAGAGAGATTCCAATGATAATGTGGGAATCAAAATTGATTCATATGGTAGGGTTATACTTTTAAGAGGATCAATCATAGGTTTACAAAAAAATCAGGGAAGAAATCATGACACTCTGTGATTGCAAGACAAATGACCAAAAAGTGATCAACAAGAACAATTTGGCACCCAAAGTATATATCCTTATAACATACCCTACCCTGTAATACATACAAAGTTCAGGTAACTTAGCTATTCAATAAATGGGAAGGATAAATATGATCTAAGCATAGCAGAATAAAACTCGTAAGGGTTAGGCTAACATGCCAAACAAATTAAACATTGCAAACTTTCAACCATTAAGGAAGACTTCCCTTTTAAGGCACTCCTAGTTCCCTAATATATATGCAATGCAGTGTAATGACACATGGATACATTCAAAATATAACCTTTTCACATTATTTCTAATTGTCATTACACCTATGGGTATCCACTCATAGCAACCTAATCAAATATGCAATTCAAACTTGCATTCCTTTACAGAACTCTATTTTTTACCATAAACATTCAGGCATTTGCACTTTCTAAGTAGGCAAAATAAAAACATTTGTCATAAGTAGATCTATAATAATTATTTCAGACTTCCAATCCCATCTTAGATATGATCTAGAACATCCATACATGGAAATATGGTCTTCCTTAAAGATAAGTATGTCCCATGAACATAATTCCACAAAATACTAGCTTCTATCATCATAGTAAAACCAGCTTTACTATATTTCCTTAAAGCATATTTATACATTAATGCATATCATGTTTAAATACATGAAAGTATTAGTCTATAATCCATGTGGAACCTAATACAGTACAAGCATGCACGTCTTCATGGACTGTACAAATATCAAAAACATTATTGCTCATAATTTATAAAAACTAGCCTCCTAAAACATACATCAAATCTACAGTCTATTCTACCACAAATAGTAGATTTGTACCACTAATTTTATATCATATTTATCCTCATTAAATGGCATCCACAACCCCGTGGATAATCTGATCCAAAAATCCATATATGCCCATATGGACTGTCCTAAAACCAGACATCCTAACAATCATAAATTCTATAAACAAGCTAGCTAAAAACCATTAGTCTAATACATCATCATACCTCTTCAGTGAGCTACCAATTTACCAACATAGGGTTAGTCATTCACCATGAGCATAAATACAATTTAGAAACATATAATGATAGGGATCTAACTCCTCCATGGACACACATATAGTAGCATACATAATGTAAATAAATAGTATAAGTATTTATCTTTTATACGGGTGCAACTATCATCAACCGGACAACTTCCCTCCCAGCCTTATACATTGTCAAGAAATACCACCTGTGTAAGTCACCCCCAAGACGAGGTCTTGGAATTCACATGAGAGGGTCTATTTTAACTCAATCCCTAAGGATAATACTCGTAGCACTAGAGTTCACTCCTCCTTTAGGAAAATGATGTGATCACTAATCCCTCTTTCTCAGGATTGCACCCCCTCTCCCAAAAGAGAAGCTATGTCCAATGTGGTCTCCTTAAAAAGATTGTACCCCATCTCCCAGAAAACCACTTACCACATTTAAACTATTTTGTCAAGGATTATACCCCCTCTCCCGAAAGACAAGATTAAGATCATTGTGTCTTCTTTCTTAGTATTGTACCCCTCTCCTAAAAGACAATATATGGCCAATGTGGTCTCCTTAATAGGATTGTACCCCCTCTCCCATAGAACCACTTACCACACTTAAGCTCTCTTGTTCAGGATTATACACCCTCTCCTGCAATATGACCAAAACAACTAGGCCACCTACTCAGGATTGTCCCCCTCTCCTATAAGGCCTAGCACATCCAATTAAGAAAAAATATGTGCACATGATTGTACCCCCCTCTCATGTAATGCAAGCACAATAATGGATTTTTAGGCACAGTATTGTCCCCCTCTCCTGCCAGAAAAATTACGGTAAAGTTAATCTCCTCACCCTGTCACAACACTTATTAACCATTCTAACCCCTACTAGGGCATTTGAATCCAATGAATAATAGATCTCCCTTATTGACCTTCCAGGTGAAAAATAACTAATTCGAACCCCTGCTAAAGATTATAATTCAATGGAGAATGGATATCCAATACTCACTAACTTCTCCTCACAGGATCTCCATTACCTAGAAGACAAACTAGTGCAACATGTGTGCAAAATGGTATGCGAAATCCCTCTTTGGAATTCACATTTATTGTCAGAGCCTCCTCTGCACTGGCCAACATAGTCAACAATGCATGAATGAACTACCTCCTGGGCAATCTAAATCCCTTTATACCAATTGGAATTGCCTCCAAGAGATTGACTACAAACCACTGAGAAACAAATATCAATCACTGAGTTCTCCTCAAAGCTATTGATTGAGCCATTCAATTTCTCCATAGAGTAATTTTAATCCACTGAGACTGTCTCTAAACCACTCACAAACACACTCCCAATCACTATCTAAATCGAATTCATCAAATTTGGCTCATATCTACCTTAATTGACTCTTAATTACCCATGAATTTATCCTCCTACAATAAGGTAAATCAAATTTCACCCACTGACTTGAATTTTTCCAAATTCAATCCCATGCATTCAGGATAACTCGAATTGAACCAAAGAATCCTAAATGAACTAAGAATGGCTCGAATTCATCTCATTAACTAAGGATTATTGAATCTAGACACTAATTAAGTAAGGACAACTCCAATTACCAAACTAACTGTAACTGATTGGTATTTACCTCAGTTCACCGAAGTTACTAGTGTGCAATGCATGGTGCTTGGGTGCATGTTGCATGAGTGCATGATGGATTATGCATGGTATATGGTTGCATGGCGCATGCAAAACATTAATTAGACTGAATAATACCACTATGGTCCACTAACATCTAAATTAGGAAGACTAGAGTATTGTTAGGGGCAGCCACAAATCCTAACACCAACCCCTTCACATGTGGAACCCAAGACCCCCCAGCAACGTTGTTGTACATGTTGTTCCATTATTTAGTTATACATAAGTATAATTATAATATCCATAATCCATAGTTCAAGCACTTAGTGCCATTAATGATGAATTGGGCACTTCCTCTCATTCTAAGGATGGTACCTAGGCTAAACTGAATTGTAAAAAAAACTTTAGGCTTTATTAGTAATCTCATGATGACCATGGTATTTAACAAATGCTTGATGAAGAGCATCATGTTAGAATGTGGGATTTGATCTCTGGCACCCAAAGTATATAACCAAGTAAAATCAATTGGGTACTTCCCTCATTCTCAGGATGATACCTAGGGTAAACTAAATACTAAAAAAGATTTAGGATTTATTAATAATCTCATGATGATCATGATATCAACACATGGTTTATGCATCATGCTAGAATGTGGGATTTTATCTCTCTCTCTCTCTCAGGTACTAAATACTAAAAAATATTTAGGATTTATTAATAATCTCATGATGATCATGATATCAACACATGGTTTATGCATCATGCTATAATGTGGTATTTTATCTCATGATATTCAACACATGGTTTATGAAGAGCATCATGCTAGAATGTGGGATTCTCTCTCTCTCTCTCTCTCTCTCTCTCTCTCTCTCTCTCTCTCTCTCTCTCTCTCTCTCTCAGAGTTTTATTTGATTTTAGTTGTATAAAAAGGTATAAAATATTTATTGACGAGTACCAATTTTGGCATGATTTTGATTATGTTTTTTACCTTCTCTCTCTCTCTCTCTCTCTCTCTCTGAGTTTTATTTGATTTTAGTTGTATAAAAATGTATAAAATATTTATTCACGAGTACCAATTTTGGCATGATTTTGATTATGTTTTTTACCTTCTCTCTCTCTCTCTCTCTCTCTCTCTCTCTCTCTCTCTGAGTTTTATTTGATTTTAGTTGTATAAAAACGTATAAAATAGTTATTGACCAGTACCAATTTTGGCATGATTTTGATTATGTTTTTTATCTTCTCTCCTAGTCTTTTACTTACTTAACTATCCCTTCTTTCCCGTGATATCTCATCACAATGAGTAAGAGAAGGTCTATTGCAATATGGTAATTATGAGGCGTTTAGGATTTTTTATTGATCTAAGTTAAATCCTGTTAAGTCAGTAGTTTGTTTCTCCAATTTTTATTTGATTTGCATTTTATTTTGAGTTACCCATTTGCTTTAGTTTAATTTTTTGCTTCCTTTAGGGAAATTTTTGGTTGTTAGGTGAATTTTTGAACTTGGCTTTTATATTTTTGTTTTATTTTTTATCTTTTACATTTTGATGGGGTTTTTAAAGGTCATTATATCAAAGAATGGATTCACAAATGATTATTCTGAGCATAGTAATGTATGATCACTACTCAAGCAGCTTTTAAACTTCATCCAAAATGCCTAAAGGCTGAAAAACAACGAAAAAATAGCACTAAAATTATTCTTGTAGCGCTGGGGTAAAAAAATAATGAAGGGGCGCTACAAGAATATCGCGACCCTCATTCCTTCCGATTTTCTAGAAAAAATTTGGCATTTTCTTGAATGATGAGTGACTAATCAAGTATTAGGAAGTGTTTACTACGTGTTGATGCAAGGAACATCACGATTCCAAGTGGTTACAAATCGTGAGGAAATCGTGGTCATTATGAGCCCAAATGCAATTTCTTTTCACAGGTAGCAGCATGGTTTGAGGTAAATGTGAGATGAGTTGTCATTTATAGGCACATTCAAAGACGAAGGGCTTAGTGGGGTAACCATAACCGCCGATAAACTGGACATTGCTGCTGCTGAACGAAGGAGATGTTTTGGTGGTTTCACGAGAAGTTAGGCTTCCTAATTTTGTTGCTAGCAGTTAAATTGAACGTTGGAAGACGTCTGTACATCCAGGGTGACTCATTTGACAACTCAGGTCGTGATTTTAGATAACTGCAGTTGAGCAATTTAAAGGAGAGCTGGCAGATCTGTGGGTACACCTTGAGGACAAGCGTGCATGGTCTCACGAATCCAAGTTGCATCTGCGCATTTGTTTGACCAACACACAAGAGTCTGACTCTGTTAATTACTATATTGAGAAATTGGAAAAAGACATTGGCAAAAAGGGTCGATTGTTTCTATCTCCAAGAATGTTGGGCTTTTATTCAAATATCTGTGTTCACAAAACCAAATTTTTTATTCTTTGGGATGATATTGTGAGATCAAGGAGACATCACAAGGTCTCGGTTCTACGGGTTTAGTGCTCAGTCCTTCGATTTTGGTATTCACAAAGAAAGGTCGAGTAAAAGATGCCTACTCATATGCCAAGAGCTTTGTTGCAAAAGGTTGACTCAAGTTTCAATTCCAATCATTTGTTCATTTTGGGCTAGCATATAGGACACTGGTAAATCTATGGAGAAACCGTATGCTCAGCTTAGAACAGTGGATGGAGATTGTTACAAATGTAGAAGCTAGAGATACATATTATGCAACAAGAAAGAAATAGGCTGACGATACAGAAGCCTTTTTACTGTTCGAAGATGCTAATATGTCAGAAGTTTACTAAACAAATCTTCCATTTACTAATCATGACTTGCTCCTCCATTATTCCAGGCCAAATCATTAGTTTTCCTGTACGATAAAGAAAATCTTGAAGCGAAGATAATGGACAAGATGGGTTGCATGAACTATGCAGCAACTCCTTGGGAGAAAGTAAATGATAGTCCAAGTTTGGAACAATGCCAGCAATTTTACAAGCCTAACCATTTTCTCAATACTAAGGCTATAGGAAACATAATGTGAATATATTGCAGAATGTTTTGTTTTGCTCATCCAGCACACAAGTAGTCTCCAGGTAACTTGAGAAGCCAGTGATTGATATCACATTTGTAATGTCTTAACTGTGAGGAAATTGTTGATATGTGATACCAAAAGGGTTTGAGGATTGATGTTGGTATTATGGACAGGGGTAAAAGTTTTAATGATTGAAGAGGAGAGTCAATCAGAAAATTTAAATAAAGGAAGTACAGGCAATTTTCCTATAGTTTTACTTCTAAAACTTCTTAATCAGTTGCTCTATTCAAGAAGCACTGCCCATCTTGAGCAGGTGATGAGTCTTCTTAAAGTCATAATGAACAGTGTTGAAGTCCATGCCCAGCCAGGTTCTCAGTCTCAGCTTACAGATTTAGCTCCAAAACCTGCTCTTCAAGATGTCACAGCTGATGCACATATTGATACTTCAGTCTTCGAGATGACCTCATAGGGTTCAACTTTTGTTGCAGAAAAGAAAGTTAATTCTGCAACATTGCTGCTCAGTATTCCTGAAATAGAGCTTAGATTATTATCATCCTTGTTGGCATGTGAAGGTTTGTCATAACTTGCATATTCTCATGCTGCGGATGTATCGATGAAGTTAGTGAAAGTGGTACCTTCCCATCAGCATCTTTTCATTACTGAATTGTCAAATGCTGCAGAAAGATTGAGCAAGGTTGCAGCAGGTGTTACATTGTATGGTGACCTAAAAGCTGTCGATATACTGAAATTACCGAAGGCCGGTAGCTTTCATCATGAATACAGTTCAATGGCATGCACTGTAGAAATAATACAGGATGTTTATGGGGCTATTGATCATATTCACAGACATGGAAGTGCTCACACAGATTGTATCATAACTGAAGATCGTGATGTTGCTGAGGATTTCTTAAGCCAGGTAGACAGTGCTGCTGTATTTCTATGGGCAAAATTAACAAGCAGACCCAAAGATAAGAATGCTTTTGCAGCAACCCGATTTTCTTAAGATGATTCAAGATGTTCAGAAAAACCCTGACAATATGAATCAGTACCTTACTGATCCACGCATGATGCAGGTGCTGGGTCTGTTACTAAATGTTAACTTACGTACTGCCACATTAGAGGAGGATGCTTTTGAGCAGAGTAGTTCCCCTAGGCCACAGCCAAAAAGAACACCAGAACCTCAACCAGAGTCAGAGCCAGAGCCAGAACCAATGGATATTCCAGATGAGGGACAAAGAGAAAAAGAACTTGGAAATGCAGCTTATAAGAAAAAATATTTTGAGACTACTATCCAGCATTATACAAAGACAATGGATTTGGATGATGAGGATATATTTTACATAACAAATAGAGCAGCTTGTTACACAAAGCTTGGAGCTTTGCCAGAAGGTCTTAAGGATATGAATAAGTGTATTGAGCTGGTTCCATCATTTACAAAAGGCTATTCGAGGAAAGCTGTTGTTCAGTTCTTCATGAAAGAATATGATAAAGCCATGGAACTTATCAGGAAGGTCTCAAACATGATGAAAACAATCAGGAACTATTAGAAGGTGTTCAGAGATGTATTGAGCAAATTAACAAAACCAATAGGGGGGACATAAGCCCCGAGGAAATGAAAGAGAGACAGGGAAAAGAAATGCAAGATCCAGATATTCAGCATATCCTTTCAGATCCTGTCATGAGACAGATACTCATGGATTTCCAAGAAAACCCAAAGGCAGCAAAAGAGCTATGAGTCACTTGTTCATCTCAGTTACTTGTTATATTTTTCAGAAACATATTAGTTAGGGATTACTATTTTTAGAAAAGTCATGTTTTGTAATATTTTACTTTTTACTTTACCTCATCGAGTGGATGGAAGACAGTTAGGGTTTTTGACCCCTAACTAATTTTGTAAAAAACACTATTTAGAGAGGTTAGAAAGTCATTAGCAAGGTTCTGATTTTTGGGAGCTACAGGAGGTCTTCGGACTGCTTTTGTCTTCAGACTTGTTCAGGAGTTAAGTACCAAGACTCTCATATGCATTTGGTGATGAAATTATGAATATATGACCTTTTTCCCCTTCAGTTTTTCTATGTTGGCTTCATTATTGATCTTGTTTAGTTTCTTAATTGATATATTCATTACTGGTTAATGTGTATTTGCTGGTGATGCTTGTCCTTTATGAATGAACCTCAGCATAGTGTTTCTGTTGGATTTTGTGTGATATATTGTGCATCTTTATCATTTTCTGTTTATGATTTAGTTACTACTTTGCTCATGAATGCATTCGCTGTCTTTCTCCAAAAGTTTACAACCACCAAAACATTGCAGAAACCCTAAACCTAATCTGTTTTATTGAATTTTATCTTGAGTGTGTGTTGGCTTGTTTCTCTGGCCTTAGAAACAATTTCTGGCACAAACAAATCTAAAAGGAATTATGTGTTATTTAAAACTCTCTCTCTCTCTCTCTCTCTCTCTCTCTCTCTCTCTCTCTCTCTCACAGAGTTTTATTTGATTTTAGTTGTATAAAAACGTATAAAATATTTATTGACGAGTACCAATTTTGGCATGATTTTGATTATGTTTTTTACCTTCTCTCCTAGTCTTTTACTTACTTACCTATCCCTTCTTTCCCGTGATATCTCATCACAATGAGTAAGAGAAGGTCTATTGCAATATGGTAATTATGAGGCGTTTAGGATTTTTTATTGATCTGAGTTGAATCTAAAAGGAATTATGTGTTATTTAAAATTATCTCATGAATTGAAACTAATGGTGCCTTAATTTAAAGGTTTTGAAGGAAATCACATGGATAATATGAAAGTTTCTATGGGATGCCACGAAGATAAACAATTCAAAAAATGAATTACAAGGGTTGGTATGAATCAAGCATACACTCATGAAATGGATAGAAAAATGGGTTAGACTATGATAATCATATATAGTTGAACTGACACCTTTTAGCATTGAATGAATTTTAATTATAGCTAGTAGTCAATTTGGACATGAGGGAATGCTTTCTTGAAATGCCAATGAACTTCTTTTCTATTTGTGTTTATAAATTTGTGAGTGTAGTTTATTTAGTTTAGTTTCAAGTCTATGCTACCAAGGAGATAGGACTCACTCCATAAGTATAGGTGCCATTTATTTTAGGTCTTAGTTTCATTTTGATGTGTGTACTTGAAATATGTAGATTAGTGATTTTTAGGCAATTATGATTCTTATAGTTGGTTATCTCAATTCAATATAATCATGTAGTTTAAATTTTGATTGGATTTTTTTTCAAGCACAAGAAACTCTGTAGCTTATTTCTAAATCACTATAATTATTTTTATCTTCATAATTTCTTAGCGTTTTAGAATTAAATTCGGCTACACAAATTTGTGTGTAAGTTATGAATACCTTGGATGTCCAATTATGAGTCTATTGTAGATATTTTTAGGAACTATAACTTAAATTTTCATGCAACACTTGTAGTCCTATAGTTTAGATTTTAGTATAAACACTTCCTACAACTTGGATTTTAAATTTGAATTTGATAACACTACACTGACCTTACTTACGTAATTACACATGTTTTCTATAAGTATATTTTTAGACAACAATATTTCAATTATGAAATCATGTGTTTTATGCAAAGGTATTTTCATGTAAGTTGTGAAGATAGGATTCGTAAGTTCCAATAAAATAGTTGTGTGAATTATAACTTTTGTTTTTTTTTAACATCGTAAGAAATTAGTGATAAAATGAACTTCTAAAGTCTGTACAAATAGTATAGTCATCTTGTAAGCACTCAGACCCCTGGTTGGAAAAACAAATGTACAAGTAATCTAAACATCTTGTAAGTACTCAAACCCTTGGTTGGAAAAACAAATGTACAAGTATTCTAGAAATATCTACTTCTATTAGCAGAGTGATTAGTTCACCCATCATTTTTGGCAAAAGAGATGCCAAAGGTCTTAAAAAAATTCATTGATTTAGGAAAGACACAAGCTAAGGGGATCATCTAGGGGAATTTTTGACAACCCCTTCTACTAGATTCTATATGTAGTGTCTTGCATTAGTGGTAGATCATATAGGATGCATGAATCGAATTATACATCCCAAAGGTTGATCTAGTGGTGCACTAAGAATATCTCAAGTTACTAACACACTATTAGGAAAATCAATAAGAGGAGGAGTCTTAGAGGTAAATATTGAATCCCAACCATTTATTTAGGAAGAAGTTGTTGAACCCAATATTAGAGTACTCAATCCTAAGTTTGATTCCATAGATGATCTTGCACCAATAAATTATATTAAAGCGATTGTAAGAAAATAAGAATGGATTAGTGGCCATCCAATCTCAAAATTTCAAGAGAATCGAGTTCAAGAACCATAATTCTCTATAGAATCTATTTATTTTGACAAATTTGTAGCTCAAGAAGGCCCAAGTTATTGTAAATTAAATCGTTTGAACAACATCGTCTAAGAAGACGAAGAATCCTCCAACAAATAAGACCCTTGTGACTTTTGAATTCCTAGTTCAAGATTCCCACAAAATAATGCAAATAAAGAATATTCCATTTTTCTCTCTAGAATGTTTTCATGGCCTTTCCAAAAATATCTGTTTACTTTCCTTTTTGAATTTGATGTGCTATGTCGAAGCTATGATTACTATTCAAATACATAGAGGCTAAAGTAATTTTCCACCAAACTCAATAATGCAACACTTTGTTGGTTGATGGAGTTAGGCGGAAACCTCACTCGAACATGTCAAGAAATGAGGCAAGCCTCTATAAAAAGGTATAAATTCTATTGTGAAGCAATAAATAAATGAGAAGATATTTTCAAGGTGACTAAAAAATAAGATGAAATCTTGGAATACTGTGTTGAGAGATTCCAATATAATATAGAGAGATTAAAACAACACAGCTCGGATCAAGAGACTTTGAATCGTTCTGTGAAGAGGAATTCAAGATGGCAATATCGATTTTCTAAATTTAATGGTAGCATGGGATATTTTCCATCTATATTATGAGTAAATCTATGATTTACGTACAAATTACTCAAGAGGTAGTGCAAAACATGAAAATATCTTAGAGACATTTTTGACATAATCACAAATTTTATGGGGAGGAATAACTTAAGTAAAATTGGAAATCTATTGGAATATTTTGAAATAGATATTCTCAACTCCGTTAATTCTTAGCTATACATGTTTCAAGACAAGAATAAATATGACGATACAGAGTTGGAATTATCATTTTTTTGTTCCAAATATTGAAAAAATCACCCTCTCAAGGACTACCCACTAAACCACATAGAAACCCATGCTATCTATGAGTAGAACCATGCAAATAGTACTTGTCCTCCATTACTAGAACTAAAAGTTGTTTATAAAGGAGCTAACGAAGGAACACAACAAATATGTTTTGATGCTAAAATATGACCATGGAATCCATGACTACCGAGTATGATACAAGACTCATTGCAATAATTTTCTTCATTTTGGGATAACAATCAATACCCACCTCAAACTTGGTGTCCAATCATGCCATGGAAAAAACGATTCCTTATCCAACCCAAAACCAACCTTAGAAACAAGGTTGTTTAGGGCCCCTTTTTGGAAACTTTCCATAACAACTATCCCAATAATACCCATAGAAACAACATCCCAAATTTACTCAATAACAACTACAACTTATTTCAAATCAACCTCCTCAAATTCTTGTACATCCCATTTTTAACCCAAACAATAAAGTGACTTGTCCTGCTTCGAATGAAAAGTTTATAGGTTTCCCTACTTATTTTATCTCCCACGTGGACTATCAATAGATCCATATAGGGTCAAGGAGAATTGTTAATAAAGGCACTTCTCCAATCATTCTTGAAAGATGATGAAGAAGTTCCTCATCCCCTAGAAGATCACTCTAGAAACCGTGTTGATCATTCTCTTGAACATTATGATGACCAAACTATTGCAATAGTACAAACCTTTTCTACATGAAAAACAAATCAACCAAAACCATATGATATTGTCATCCTTCCACCTTATCCATAGAGGTTAATTATGGATAACCTAATTACTTAGTCAGAGTTTAATTTCCTAAGAGACTTGTGAAATGTGTTTGTCTAAATTCCATTATTTCCAACAATCAAATATGTATCTATTTATGCAAAGGTTGTATGTAAGCTATGCCTAAGAAATTATAGTAGGAAAAAGGACCCCCAAATTGTTCATGTTATTAGTAAGCTAACATGCTTAATACCTGGGAAAGTCTTTATGGCCAAGTATGTTGAGCTAGGAAGATTTATAGTTAATGTTCATATGAATAACATTCCTATTTCAAACACCTTAATTGACTTAAGAATTGCCATCAATCTCGTACAAAGGAAACTATGGAGAAGCACTAATTTCCCAACATACACCACACTCCTTCACTCCCGCATTTGATTAATTAATCTTCTATAAAGTTAGAAGGGGGTATTGGAAGACACTACAATATTTGTGGATTCATGGGAATACCTGAACGATTTCATGGTTCTACAACCAAAATCAAACCTTGGAGGATACCGTTTTATTTTGGGTAGGCCATGGTTAACTACTGTGCATGCATACATTAGACATAAATCAAGGGATATGAACGTCTCTTATGGTAATTGCACTAAGAAAATAATCTTCTATCCTCCTCCCAAGCCCTCCACATATCATGAAGTGCCTATTTGGATAGAAAATTAGGAAAACATTGACGAGACTATTCAACCATTACTCACACCAGAATAAGCTATGACTTTTAAGGATGAGACTGAAGATTATTTGATTAGAAAATTCATATATAATCCCTTCGCATTTCACATCCAACTTTTCCATCCTTCATTCATATCTTGGACAAGTATCCTTAAGAAAACCATTCATTGACTACTCTATCATTGTAATTCAATTCAATGTCATATTCTCTATTTGTCATATCATAATCACTCAGTACTACACCAATGGAAATTAAGTCAAGATGGACACTTAAGATCAATCCTAACTTAAAGACCTCTCAAAACAACTAATCGGTTCAATTACTATAGATAAACAACAATGTTTTTTCCTAAGAATACACTGATATGAAATCAATCCACCTTGATATATGTACTCACCACATTTATATCAATAATGGATGCCAACCTTGACAACCTAAGCATTGAATGAACCCTGCTACGAAAGAGTTGGTGAAAGAAGAGCTACATAAATGACTAAATGTGAATTTCGTTTATCCTATCTCAAATAGTCAGTGGTTCTCACCATCGCTAATTGTGCCTAAGAAAAATAGTAAGTGATGCATATGTATTGACTACAGAGAACTATACAAATCCACTTTAAAAGACCATTTTCCTCTGCATTTCACAAATCAAGTCCTCGATACGTTGGTTAGAGACGTAGCCTTTTTTTCTCAAGATGGAAAATGTGCACATAATAGTTAATTAAGTGCTTAAATATAAAGGATAGTGGATCAAAGTTGTTAAAAATTTGATTTTACCATGAGAAATAGAGTTGCGCACTATTTAAAAATATATATAAGTGGATTAGTAAGGTGATTACAGCCTGAGTGGACCTAACGGCTGATAACATGTGTTTCCTCCTAGGAGCTCATAGGTTCAAATCCAAAGGGGAGTAGAGTATGTATACCTCCGTAGCCTCTTTTTTAACCATGGGAATAACAACCTCCCAAGAGTATATACAACAACCTGGAAGCCAGATATACTACTAACTTGTGACTTAGCAGGGGACGAGATGTCCCGACGAATCTCATACAAGTAATTCGTTGCGCGAAGTGGGTACCTTGTCGCACAAGCAAGTGGGCCTCATACAAGTAAGTCGTTGCATGGAGGGGGTCCCTTGTCCCACAAGCAAGGGGGTCCCATACACGAATTTTGAGTTTGGCTTGGTTGTGACCTTAAAAATAAATTATTGTTATTATTATGTCTCTTGATTGTCCAAACATATATTAAACATTCAACGAATAGATTTAATACAAGTGGCGAGGGAAAAGACTCAAAATGGAAATTTCAAATCATGATCAAAAGGATTAAATAAAATGTGTTTTCAAAGTTGAACTAGTCACAGATTTCACAGTGGATAAGTGGCAGCAATCAATGACTCTTGTTGATTGCGGAGGATGGAGATGTCTATGTTTAATGAGGCACGTTGCGTCCAAAAAATAGAAATTTCCTAAAAACATGTGGTATTCCCTCGACAATTGTGAAGGAAAATGTACCATCACAAAATCACTCTCGTTTCCTTTACCATGTTACTATGTTTATGCGGATATTATGTTGACTATTAAAAAATTTCTTTATTTATGACGATAGTTATATGTTTCATTTATTCCCATTAATGAAAAGTTATGTGGTATGTGGATATCGTTTCTATGATATGATCACTTGAATTATTATATGTCCAAATACCTTTGATATATTTTGTTGCTATAAGAATGAATAATAATGATGAGGATCGGTTGATGATTGAAAGGAAATATTTGTTATAATTATGTATTTTGGGTGAAAAACTAACCAACAGGACACAGGGGCTACGTGAAAGCCGAGTACTTAATATGATATGTGGAATAAGAACTTGTGAATGCAATAAACCTTTGCATCAAAAATTGATGATACGATGACACAAGCCGATAACCTTGATAACAACATAGTATGATTCGATAGGGTATAGACCTAGTATGTTGAGAGGGATGGATGCATTTCCCACCCTATGTTACTATAATACCTAGGGTCATGGGAGGTCCATGTTGAGACACGCTCCCCAAGTTTTTGTGATGACGATGATCGGATTCCTTCTAGGAGAGGCTAGGTCCACGATTCAGTTGACGCTACTACTCTCAGGTTTATATGTGGTTAGGTTGGTAAAGCTGGCATCCACATCATTACTAGCAGAGGAAGGATAGGGAGGATGTGGACGTAGGTTAGGATGGGAGGATAGTATTAGCTAGAACTATTAAGAGTTGGGATTCCTTGGTACCGATTTAGTGGTAGTAGGTTCCCTTCCTTGTACTTTATTGATTAAACCAATGTAAACATAAAATAATGATATAAACTCTTATAAGGTTAACTCATAAAATAATCGATGATGTTTTAGTAATGCTATTATTATGTATACTTGTTCTAATTTCATGAAGGATTATTAGTATTAGTTAGCACTTATGCATAGGAAATATTATGTATATTTATAGTACATGTTCGGTTTGTGCATGTACTAGCCACGCATGCACACTTTGCATATGTACGCTAGTATCGCTATACCAATACCGTCATGTTAAACAATTGTGTGACTTGTTGTGAATACGTGAGTTGAAAATACATTGATCCTAAATAGATATTGAGCGTTAGGTTATTAATATACAAGTTAAACAAGTCTTTTAAGTATTCATTAATTACGCATAAACACTATGATAGGGAATTGACTAAGTGTTGTTAGTTCGAATTTTCACTCCGGAATCGTCGTAAATAATATAATTATATTGTTTAATCGTCGTAAATAATATAATTAGATTGTTTAATTGTCTAGCATGATTGCTTAAACCCTCAAGGGTGCATTGCTTATAAATACAAGGGCACTATGTTGGTAGTAGGATACTTAAATATCAAACAAATAATTACATACA
>LPNX010317367.1:233611-262313 GCA_001517045.1 Pseudotsuga menziesii | reverse complement strand
ATTATTTTATTCAATCAATTTAATGTTTGAACCGTGAGTGGGTCTTGTAATTTAACCCACCGCCTCGTAAAGATACCAAATTGAATTCTTCAAGTGAAGCACTAAATAGTGTACCATAAACAGTTTTAATTAACCATGATGGCATTGAACTCATCAAGGCAACGGATGTAAAATATATATTATTTCATTGTATTTGAAATTTTAAATAAGAAAGAAAATAAACGTTTGGGGTTTCGTGGGATTTGATGGGAGGCGGTGGAGTAAACCCGAAGAATTGAGGAGGAGGCAAATGGTATTTAGGTGAGAACTTATAGGGGGAGAAGGGGGAATTTGGTTTTTGGGAGGGACTGCACTATGAGGAATTTGGAATTTGGTTTTTGTTTGAAGTGAAGTCTTTCGAGGAGAAACTCGAAGGTTGGAAGAGGGGGTAAATCCAATGTGGAGGATGAAAATTCATGAGATATTGTGTTATTAAACTATAGAAGAAATTGCTATCGAGGTTATCGACTATGGGCTCGGGGGCTAGGAAATCCGTTGATTTCCTAGGGCTATCAAGATAATAGTTGGTCGGCAAGGTGGAATCTTTTTGTTTTTTGTTACTAAGGGATACTAAGGAAAATTGCAGGAGGTATGGGAGCTAAGGGATATACTACAATGTTGTTCCAAGTATTCTAATATTCATCACATAGAAATTTCAATTTTCAAAAAGAAATGTGGTAATTGCTTTAAAATTTTAACTTATGGTTATGTTTTGTACATGATTAGATATAAATGATAGGATTTCTAAATCTAGTGAAAATGTTTGAATCCAATTATGATGCAAATAAAATCACTTTTATATATAAGTAGAATAAAAACTAAACCATAGTCTGAGTTGAGTTACATCAGAACATACGAATTTCATATATAGTATCGATGAGCACTATAGTTTGGTATTTAAAAATGCTTGTGAAACCATTCCTTTTGGGGAATAGGGTCTCACTAGAGTGATTCTTCCAACCGCTCATTAATCATTTGTTTATGTTTCATTGTTATGTGTGAAAAGCTATATAATCCAATCGAGAGAACCTTTAGTCTTCTCATGGTGTTTGAGTAATTTTTCCTATCAACCTATAGGCCATTTCTAAGATGTTACTATTACCCAATAACCAGATAACCTAAGATGAGGAAACTCTGGTTACGTAATTTAATTCCTTAATGCCGGTACAAAAAAGGGATTTAGTAGCTAGATTTTTCTCAAAAGGAGCTAATGTTCCAGAAGTTACTCTACCTTTTCAAGATAATATATTTACATATTTGTCCCAAGAGGTCGTTTCCATGATTTGTTTAGTTTTGGGTTTTGAGGATGATAGTATAGGTGATGAAGTCGTTCTATGGTTTATGAACAACATCAAACATGCTGAAAATTTATATTATTTCAATTATGTATTTGATAGCATCCACAATCAATTCGTCAAGTTTCCTTCCTTGAAGTGTTTCAAGTACCAATAATATATGATATATCTAATAATGTACTTTCATTTATCTGGCTAAACTCATTGTTCTATAATAATAATGTACTTTCATTGTTCTATAAAACATACACAGAGGCTAAACTCATATTATATTTACTTTACCTCAATAAATCAAAAAACCACTTTTACATTGCTTGTTGGGTATCTTCCCTCCTAGTAAAGAATAAATATGTCATGCTCATGGTAGAAAGAATGATGTAATCTCTGAATTTCATGGAAGGACCATGAAAGAATGATGTAATCTTTAAATTTCATGGAAGGAAAGACTTGGACATCATGTTATTATAACATAAGGGTTGCAACCAATTATACCTCTTATATTCATCATGCAGATGTAGAAATGGAAATGTTAGCAGACAAAGAAAGTTTGGAAGAGGTTTGGGAAGTGTTGTAGGGCCAACTTGTATATTTTAATATGAAGCAAGTAGTCAAGAAGGAACTGGTCAATCAACAAAATGTCACCTTGGAGATCATTCAAATTGATGTTGATCAATGATCAACTAAAAAAAATACAATAGCTAATTTTATTGCTACCATGGTAGTAAACGTGGACAATTATGCATGCACAATGAAATTATGCCTGCACAGTGAGAAAAATCAGGTACAAGAAATTAAGAAGCAGTTTTGAAATGCACGCCAGACGCTATGGTGGAGTCAATAAATTCATCTGAGAGTGTGAGTCCGTTCTTTGATCAAATTTCCATCTATCCATAGTTTCATATTTCCATCTAGGTGTCATACATGAGAAATATAAAATTGCAAAATCAGGAAAAAGTATGTTTTGGTTGTCTGAATGTTAGTAACAGGAAGTTTGCAAGGCCATTTTGAAATGCACACCAAAGGGTGTGCCTGTGCAAATAAATTTGTCCAAAAGCATGAGTTTGTTATTTGGTGATCAATCCATCCAGCCATGGTTTTAGCTTATTTTTTATGGTCACACATGTGAACAATAAATTTGCCAAATTAGCAAAAGTCACGTAAGCTACAGGAATAAAATAGGCAGAAATATAACTGTTTATTTAATGAAAGATACAGGAATAAAAACTACTAAACAAATATATAGAAGCAATTTATAACAAATGATTTGGTTATAAATAGAAGTAAAAATTACAGAGTTTCTATTATTATTTAATCAAAGGATTAATAAATGATAAATTGTTATCAATTAAGACAGAGAAGTGTTATTTAAATGAAAGGGTGTGTTCTACAAAAGTTTAGAAGGATGTGACTTTGTCATTAAAATGGCGTGATTGTTAATGAATGTATGTGTTTGTTAAGACACGTCTGATGAAAGGGTGTGTTGGTTCAAATCATTGAAGAGATATGTATAATCATCAAATCGAGGAAGTTAAGGGTGTCTCTTCTATAAATAATAGAGATCTAAAGAAGAAGATGTGTGTCTCTGTATGTCTCTATGAGATGTGATAAGAAAGAAAAAGTTGTCTCTATGATCCGTTTCAACAGAGTATGTTTGTCAGTGAAGATCTACAGGGGGAGATTGTTGACAAGTTTGGGTTATAGTTGTCATTGATTTCAAAGGTGTTCATGAATGACAAAGGAACAACCAGTGGATATGATGGGAAGACAAACTCAGTGAAAGACTAGAGTAGTAATGGCATGGCATGGCATAAGTTGAGGATGTGGCATGACACATATGCTGGCATCGCATGGCATAGTTGAGCATGTGGCATGTCACATATGATGACATGGAATATGATGCTGTCATAATGATGATGAAAGACTAAGGATGGAAAAGTTTCTTATGAAGTACAAAGGATAAGCAAAATATACCATGGCAGAGTTAACACAGAATTAACGCAGCATAACTCAAAGTAAAGACAAAATGGCACGATGATGAGGTGGCATAGACAAAGATAGTGATGACATGGCACGTTGATGAGGTGGCATAGTTATCTGCGTGGCATCTGATGAATGAGGATCAGCTTTTGTATAATCCACAAAGACATAATGCATAGTCGCATTAGTTCTAGAATGGACTGTTAGGAAGCATCCCGCACAAGATCGGACTGTTAGGAAGCATCCCGCAAAAGATACGTGGAAAAGCCAAAGTTTCACAAAATATCAAGATCGAACGGTCAGGGGTAAATCGACAAGGAAATCAATGGTCCAGAAGAATGTGGAAACAAAGTTGCGGAATGAAATCATGGAAGTCCAAAATTGGAAAGTTGGTCGGGCATCCCACATCCTGCATGCGGAAGGAAAGTTGTGGGGAAACAACTTTGGAAATTTGGTCAGGCATCCCACATCCCGCATCCCGTAATCTGGAAAGATCAGACGGCTTAGATTAGTTCCTCTAAAGTAGATCGATGGTACAGAAAGGAACTTGTGGAAAGAAGCTTGCGGAAAGGAGCATGTAGAAAGGAGTTTGCTGAAAGGCAAAAATGGACATTCAACAACCCGCATCCCGCAATCTAGAGATCGACGATCAGGAAAATACCGAATGAATATCAATGGTGGGGAATCGTTGATGAATAAATCATGGTGTAGAAATACAATTTCAAGGAGGAAATCTATTTTCTAGATTGACAGACCGGAGAGATTCAAAATTAGATCAAATGGCCTGGATTAATTCTAGAGAAGGAGATTGCAAACTCATAAGATGGAAGGTGAAGACTGTGTTTTTGTGAGAAAAACATGTACAGATGAACTTTCAATGAAGATAGCTCATAGAGAGTTCGTAGAGGAAGAAAAGAATCCCACGGGCATGAGAAAAAGAAAACCCCAAAGGTCTGAAGATAAAGTATTCCTAATTATGAAGGAGAGGAATTCCACAGCCATTGGTTTGACGAATGCTACGATCAGAGAAGAAGGGAGCTCACAGATCATAAGTGATCAAGACATTTTTAATTAACTATTTAATTAAAATTGTTAGTCACAGGTTGTTGAAAAGGTGTGACAATCAGATTTGAAAGGGCATGATTGTGAAAAGGTATGTTTCATGAATAAAGAGATGCATCCATAGGAAACATGAAGATAGTTATACACATAAGTATGAGTGAGAAAGGTGTCTGTGTCATTGAGATCGATGTATCCATATCAGAAGACAGAGACCTGTGGGTGTGACAGAGAATGAAGGGAGAAATAAATCTAACGTATTATAGAAAACATATTAGGGTGGCAGGGTGGAGCTAGGGCAGGCAACAAGCTTGCAGGGGGTTGTTTCCTCCTTCCAGCAGAAGCTGGTAAATAGGGTGTAGGAGCATCATGTCAATTGTATCTAACAAAATAGGGTGTTGAAGCATCCTTTCAATAGCAGCTGATAAACAAGGGGGTCTTAGACTCCTTCCAATTGGCATTCCTAAATAGGGTGTTGTAGCTGAAAAACCAAGGGGTCGTAGCCTCCTTCCAATTGGTATTGGTAAACAGGGTGTAATACCATCCTTGTCTATAGCAATAGGAAAAACTATCTGTAAATAACAATTTTGCAGTAATAGGATGTATTGGTGGTTTACCCTATTGGGCTTCCACGTTAAAATTGTGTTATGTGTATTCTTGTTATTATGTGTTTCTAAGGATAGATTTAAAAGTGGTTAAAATAGTAAAAATTTAACAATACTTATTCACCCCCCCCCTCTTCAGTATTGACCAATAAACCAACAGATCACAATTCAAGGTTGTCACAAAATCATTAACTTTTCATTATAAACATCAAACCTTTTACATGTAATCAATAACATAAAGCCTAATCAACATTAGAGAACCTTCATCTCACTTCATACATAAACAGTGATTCCAAATAATATCCCGACCATTCATTCATGTTCACATAATACATACATTTGTGGTAACATTCTTTTTAAAAATGGCAAACACGTTATTAATCATAGTAATCCATATAATACGGTAGAGTCATAACATCATATTGCCTCACCTTTCCAATATATATAACTTCATCCTAGTACATTGTTTATAATTAAATATAAGGGATGATAATAAACTATAAATATTTCAAGTTTACTAGGAATATTGTCATGTCCCTACTTGAAAATTTTGAAAAAAAGTGCAATTTGGGCAATTTTCTAGCTTTACTAGTGAAGACTGTAGGGGGTTCCAACTAACTCCAAATGATCCTGAATTTGAAATGAAAGGGTAGGATTAGTCTTAAAACATACCAATATTACCTATGAACAATTTGGATCTGACTTTAAGCTTCTGCAACTTGGTTTTGGGTTAAGGAGAGAAATTGCAATTTTCCTAGGAAATTGAGGTCAAATCCCCCCTTGGGGCGGGGGCCAATTTGGCTCTCCAACTTGACTACGATCCTAAAAAATTTAAGAATAGAGTATGGGGATGAATATCCAAAATAAAATTCTATAATTAATCATGGTTATTAATCTCTGATACTGATTATGATGTGCAACACTTGAATGGTAACTTTCATGGAAATTGCTTAAGGAAAAATTGCATGTGACTAACTCAAATTTGACACATGAAAAGTAGAAAAGATTATTATTAAAGTAACATTAAATAAATTGGTCATATAAAGAATAAAAATGGTTTTACCAACAGCATCAAACTCAGAGAATAAACCTCATATAATTCTGATATAAAACTCCTTCAAGATTGAAGCCAAATGCATGAAAACTAGTGATGCAATGGCTGAGAATGCAAGCTTTTCACACATGAGTTTCTTGGATTTCTAGCTACAGATAATATGGTGATGAAAATAAAGAGTCATACATAATTTATTACTTCCCCAACATAAACAAAGTCATAGAATAATCCTCATAAAAATATGATATAAAACTCCTTTCAAGATGGAAGCCAAATTAATGAAAACTAGTCATTTAATGCCATGAGAATGCAAGATTTTTACCCATGAATTTCTTGGATTTTGAGTTACAGAGAATATGCACATAAAATTAAATATCCATACATCATATACCCCATCTAAGGCATCAAATGGACTCAACAAAGGGCAAGCACCACTCCAACAAGTGCGCCATCAACATGAGAGTGTGGGGAATGGAGAAGAATAGATGATAGAATAGGGAGATATATCAGAACTAAAACTATATGGAATTAAAAATGAAACTAAAAACCCTTCATTCAGATCCAATTATAGTTCTGAACAGCCTCTCCATCAACCAACTTGGAAAGGAATCCAACTCCCTCGATATTGGTTCACAAACAAGGAGAGTGAACACTCACCTTGCAATGGCCAAGCAAAATCTCTCCAAAATGTCAAATTCCAATTAAAAAATTATAAAAATTCATTATCCTTCCTCATGAAATACTTTTATTAACTTATTTAGGCATCCTAAGTTCTAATTTCCCTCCATGGTCTTCCTCCAACTCCTCTTAGTGGTTTAGTAACTCATATGACACTTGTCTTCTTCTTCATGACCCAATTATTTCCCCAATTTGAATGGTTGCCTCTAACTATTAAATTCACCCTATTTGTGGTTATTTTTATCCCTATCATGTCATATTTTTTATATGTCTGCAATCAAGTATGAAATTTTCATATTCGTCATAGAATCTTTCATCATTATTTGTCACAGAGTGCTTGGAATCTTCTTCCAAGTGGCATGCATTGTCTTCTTAGTCTCTTCCTCTTCCATGGGAGTTACTCTCCTCTCAAAATTCTAATTCCTTGGCTCATTCTAGAATATTTTAAAACACATCAATATACAATAACATTAAATTCCCCTTGGGTTCGAATTTGTATCAAGGTCATGCCAAGTGTGTGGGGAATCTAGTCAACCAAAGGCTCCACAAGTTTCTAAGTGTCTTCATGAACCAATGCCACCTTATTTTCTTAGAATTTATTATTTATGTGACCAATTTTAATGTGAATATGGTAAACTAAATTCCTTTTGGGTCATATTCCCCCCTTATTACAACATTTATGTTTCCATCTCCACCTAGGTAACTAGTAGGTTGGTGAAACATTATTCGCAAGTAGTCTTATTTAGATGGGGAAATGACAGTCCTCCCCACCCAATATTGCTTGTCCTCAAGCAATTCCAAGTCTGGATGCTTCAAAATTTGTTCATCTTCCCAACTGGTATCCTCACTTAGTAACTCCTTCCATTGCACTAAATATTCTCTTATGGTTCTGCTCCTTAATTTTCTTTAGTTGCCATTTGAGTAGTGGCACTCATGTGATGCAATTTTGTGTTTCCAAAAGTAAAGAGATGTGGATTTCTCATATTGATATCTCATGTGACATCACCACTAACCACCAAAATATTAATTAATTCCATCAATACAAAATTTCACAAATAGTCTTTAACTCCATATTTTGGAAACCTTTTCTAAACTTTCAAGCCCTTTTTTCTCACTGTATAATTCTTTGAAGTTTCAACTGAGTTTCTAAACTTTTAGTTTTCAAGATTCTAGTAAAGTTTCAAAGAGGAACCACCATGCTTTCTTCTACACTACTTTTATTACAATCACCTTCTCAAGTGGTGACTCAATCCCCATACTTCTTTATACCCCAAAAATTGAAACGAATGAGACAAAAACAAATAGGAGTGCTTGTATTGCTTATATTGAAACCAAAAACAAATGATCCCAGGGTCCCATTTCTTGTATTGCACTACATAAAATAGGATTTCTCTCCAACCCATTCCATTAGGCAATAGAATTCCTGAATCCCACTGGCTTTCATGCATCCTTCCAAACATCATGATCAACAAGAAGAGTGCATCATCAAGAGGGATGGAAAATTCATAATACACTGGTGGAAGTTTATCACTCCCACTACAAAACAAAATTTATGTTCAACTCTCCCAAAAAGAATGCAACTCTGGAATGGAAAGCAAAATAAAATTGAGTCTCTTCAACACGACATGAAATTCCACATCATTAGGACTCATGCTCAAATTACATAGCAACGCATCATCAAAGAATCATGGATGCCCATGCAACTGCTTACAAAATAAAAATGGTGTGTTCATGAGGTCTCTACAAATGAAAGCAATAATTTCACCCTTGTGGGGGCTCAACTCCAACATGTGTCTACTCGCCCAATAAATGGATGAACAAGCACTCCAATTGAAATATCCAAAAGGAAAGCTTGAGGCTTCCCCAAGTTCACAAATCCAATGGCTCAACTCTCTTCCATTGGTTCCACTCAAATGGTTCAATTGGATGAGGGAGGCATCAAAGGATGCAAGTGAATTCCTTTGCTACATATGGAAGGGATATGTTTCTTTAATCAATTCATCACAAATAAATGTGGGATCCTCTTGCTCCTCGGGTGGCACCAACAAAAATAAACCTTTCACCCAATTTTCATCCCCAATTGATGTCACTAAAAAAGAAGTAGGGAGTGAAGAATTGTGAACCATTATTACCTCTTTGCAACTCTAACCATAAAAATTTTGAATGCATCTTCCCCATCATTAGCTTGTCCAACTTTTGTGAGATCATGTGCTTCCTCCAAGTCTCTGCAACTCTCACCAAGAGGCAAATGATAATCCCTCTGAACAAGGAAAAAGTTCTTGGTTTCTTTCTTATTTGAATGTATCCTCTTCAAGTAAATGCATATCAACATGTAACTCATGGTCCACCATCACATGAGTTTCCTCCTTTGTGACATAAATTCTTTCAGCCAGTAAATTACGGTTTGATATGTAGGAGGGTGTAAAGGACCCTTGCAACCTCTCTTGAAGGTTCTGAATCTGCACCATAGATTTTTGGAGTGCATTTTGGGCGGACTCCAACTCATTTGAGAGATTGTCATTATCTTCTACATTCTTCAAGGTTAGTCCATGATAAAAACCAACAAGCTCAATTAAATAATCTGTATTAGAAAGCAAATTCAAAATATTACCTTTGATGTTGGATATTGCCTTCTGAATTTTCTCGATGTCCTCCATGGAATATTTCTCCTCCATGCTCCAACAAATTTTTGAGACCAAAGCATGTGTTCCATGGATATTATTTAGGGACTCTTGAATCTTATTTTCATCCATCCTCAATGACCATTCAATAAAAATAGGTTCTTGTTGAGGACCCCCCTCTTCTGCTTTCTTCTTGATTTGATCAACTTCTTGAAGCTCAAGTGGTGACGGGGAAGTTTATATTGGTTCTTCATTATCTACTACAAGGTCTTTGTCTTCATGCTCACAAGAAGATGAAGTGTTATCCATGTAACCAACATAAAGGTGTGATCACCCACCAATAGGTACTCCTTCACAGTTCAAGCATCCATCAATAGATGCGCTTTCATCCATGTACACATTAGAATGTGTCTCCGAATGATGTTCAATAGTTTCAAGGGACTCTTCTTCATTATCATTTGATGTTTCCTCATCCTTTTCAGAGTCACTTGGGATTGAATTTTGAACCTCTTGATGTAATGCTTCTTCTACTTCACCACCCATAGAATTAGGTGGATCCTTGGTCTCCTCCGTACTTGTGGATTGTTGATTGTTCCTTAATGAGTTCACATCTGCACTATTAGGCCTGTATCCAAACACCCAATCAACAAAGTCTTAAAAAAAATAGTATTTTGTGTCTCTCCCATCAAATAAAGATATGCTTGTTATTTTTTAGGAAAGGATTTGCATGTTGCTCTCAAGATTTCTAATTCATTCATAAGAGTAGCTCGTGGTGGTTTGGCACATACATCTTCACTTAGTTGTTGCCACTCATCTATTGCTTCCTTCATGTCATAAGGAGTTCCAAGGTTCACTTTAGACTCTAAAAATTTAGTATTTGTAGTTCTAGTCTAATTCTTGAAGTCATGGGGTCAATTGTGAGGTCCAGTCCACGAGAAAGTAATTTCCCCATAGGTCTTCTTCTCTTAATCATGGGAACTACTACTACCCCCTGTTTCCAGCTTACCCCCAAGTTGGATAGTCATCAATTTGAACCCTTACATAAATTGTTTAATCATATTATCAAAATATGACTTTATGAATGTATTAAATTCCTCCTTATCATCCATGACTTCTACTCCTAGTTTATCCCTAAAAACCATTAAAGTGGAATTGACTTCTTTACCTTCTTCTCTTCCACTGACAATGTTTTCAATTTTAGTCTCTAATGGAGGGATATAATCATCAAGAAACACAAATAGATAACTTCAATTGGTTCCAATACCATTCTCTAATACCACTGTAATGTCCCTACATGGAAATTTTGAAAAATAGTGAAATTTGGGCAATTTTTGAGCTTTACTAGTCAAGACTGTAGGGAGTTCCAACTGACTCTCAACAGTCTCAAATTTGGAATTCAAGGCTAGGATGAGTATTATAAAATCCCAATATTACATATGAACACTTTGGATATAAATTTAATCTTTTTCAACTTGGTTTGGGGCTAAGGAGAGAAAGTGCAAATTTCCTAGGAAATTGAAGTCAAATCCCCCCCTAGAGGTGGGTGCCAATTTGGCTCTCCAACTCATATATGAACCTAAAAAAGTTAATAAAAGAGTATGGGGATGAATATAAGACATAAATTCCTATCATTAATCATGCTTATTAACCTCTGAAAACTTATTATGATGTGCAATATTTTTATGGTAACTACTAGCTCAAATTTGACACATGAAAAGTAAAATAGATGGTTATTAAAGTAACACGACATATAGTGGTAATATACAACATAAAAATGGTTTCCACAAAAGAATAAAAATCATATAATAACCCTCATACAAATATGATATAAAACTCCTTCAAGATTGAATCCAAATTCATGAAAACTAGTGTTGCAATGGCATGAGAATGCAAGCTTTTCACACAGGAGTTTCTTGGAGTTCGAGCTGCAGAGAATATAGTAATGAAACTACAGATTAATACATAATTCATGGTTTTACAAACATAAACAAACTCAGAGAAGAACCCTCATACAAATATGATATAAAACTCTTTCAATATGGAAGCCAAATTCATGAAAACTAGTGATTTAATGGCATGAGAATGCAAGATTTTTACATATGAATTTCTTGGATTTTGAGCTACAGAAAATATGGAAATAAATGTATAGATCCATACATAATATACCCCATTTTGGGTATCAAATAGACTCATAAAAGAGCAATCACCACTCCAACAAGTGCACCATCAACATGAGAATGTGGGGGGATGAAGATGAAGGAATGAGTGAATAGGGAGATAGATGAGAAATTGAACTATATGGAATTCAACCTGAAAATAAAACACCTTCACTCCGATCAAATGAGAGGTATGATTGGCCTCTCAATAAACCAACTTGGAAAGGAATCCAACTCCCTCAAAATGGGTTCACAAGCAGGGAAAGTGAACACTCACCTTGCAATGGACAAGCAAAATCTCTCCAAAATACCAAAGGCCAATTAACAAATGATAAAAAATAAAATAAAAAATCCTTCATCATGACATCCTCTTATCAACTTCATGAGGCCTACTAATTTGAATTTCCCTCCATGGTCTTCCTCCAACTCGTCTTAGTGGTTTAGTAACTCCTATGACACTTGTCTTCTTCTTCGTGCTCCAATAATTTCCCCAATTTGAATGGTTGCCTCTAACTCCCAAATGTTCCCTCTTGGTAGTTATTTTTATCCTTGTCATGTCATATTTTTCATAGGTATGCAATCAGCTCTGAATTTGTCAATGTGTCATATTCGTCATAGAATCTTTCTTCATTAGTTGTCATATAGTACATGGAATCTCCTTCCAAGTGGCACAAATTGTTTTCTTAGTCTCTTCATCTTCCATGGGAGTTACTCTCCTCTCCTAATTCGAATTCCTTGGCTCATGTTAGGCTATGTGACAACACATCAACCTCCAAGAACATTTTTTTTTGTAAGTTCAAATCTATTATATTAAGGAAAGATAAAAATACAGATAATAGTACAGTTCAGCATCTCCATGAGACACAAAAGAAAAACTAGAAGAAGCATAACAGCTTCACTGCTTGGGTGATCCTCCCGAAGATGGGGAAAACAGATCTTATAGAACATACTAACATTTTGAGACAAAAAATCCTTCCTGGACATAAACAAAACTGCACTAAGGAGCAATAAACCAGAAAATAACCAAGAATAGGGAACTTGGTGCATTGAACCTGGCATTAAAGCTTTTCAAAGGGCACTTCAGTGATTGGGAAGCAGTAGTTGGTGCCCCAATGCAGGCCCTATACTTTAGTGCTCTCGGCATCTTCACCCGCACCATTGTCGTTGTTGTGTGATCTGCTTCCTTTGGGGCTTTCCGAACTTTCCCTGTTGTTGGTGATAGGTAGCTTAACAGGTAATGGAGCCATTTTTCTGGGTAGAGGTTCCTTGGTAGACTTTCCTTTTTTCCTGGAAAACTAGCGTTAAGGAGGTGGGGAAGAAATGGGGATGGTAGCAATGGTGGGGGTATTAATTTGTCACAGTGGTCTAGGAACTGAAAACACAGTCTCACAAAGAATACAGACAGATAATCATAAAATTGGAAAAATGGTGCTGCAATGGAAGTAGCATCTCTCTATAATCAAATGAATAATGAATAATACAATACAATGATCATGCCAGAACCATGAATTCCAAGACAATTCGAATTCCCAAGGAGGTCATTTGAATTGAATGAGTGAGTCTAGCTTAACTAAATGTAAGCCCCAGTCAACACTCAAGTTAACCACTGATCAAAACCCTAATTGACTCAACTGAGCCCTAACTGAATTCAGAGTGCAATAAATGACTGAGTCTAACTGAAAGTAGCTCAGACACATGTCATTGCAAGCCAACCCAGAAGTGGTAACGCATCAATGACTCCAATGAACCCCGATGAGGTTAACTGAAGTGTAACTAACAATCAGAAGTGGTAGGAGGCGCCCCTATTAACTCTAGCTCATTAAATAATCAATTTAATGAATGAAGGCACCTTCACTGCATTGTTTAACTTATTGTAACCATCAGTTAGCAATAAAGTGCATTTATGACACTCAGATCACCCCCGGAGTGCTCCAGTTAGCCTCCCCGAATGTAGGAGAAGGCTAAGTTAGCCTCCTTGACTAAAGGTAGCCATGGGTGTGCTCATGGTGATGTCATATAGTGCTCTTCCGATGTCAATTAAGTCAATAAAACTTAGGATAGTGGTTTAACTAGGCCAAATTGACCAAAATGAGTGTGTATGGTAGTAAATGTCTCCAACAGGGGGGGAAGCTCGGCATAGGGATGGAAGTGGGGTGAGTAGGATTAGCTACTGGAGGAACAAGGGGGGGGCAACTGAACAGAGGAAGGAGGAAGGGAGACCAAAGTCATCGAGGGTGGCATGGGCTCAAGTTCAGCATGGCCAACAAGTTGAGCATCCGGAGCGTGACCAGTAGGTGGAGCTTCAGGGGCGGTGTGGAAATGGAATGAGCGCAATATGAGTCTGGTGAATAGGTTTTTGATGATCCAATAGTTTCCTCTGTGGGATAGTGTGTGATTTGTTGCTGAGAGGGAGCGCAACAGCTTGTCCTCCCAATCATCTATCATTGCCCGCAGCTCTTCCGATACTTTGGCATCGAAACCCTGTATGTTTTCCTTAGCAGTGAAAGGTGGTGGTCTTCGAACCCTTCCACGACCCCTTCCACCCCTGGGAGGGCCGCGTCGGTGAGGCAGAATTCTTATAACTTGGATTCTGGGAGCAGAGGGAGGGAAGGTGGTAGAAAATGGCTCTGCGTGCAGAGGTCTGGACGGAGAGGAGCGATGATTTTTCCGAGTGGGCTAAGCCAGAATGAGTGGTAAGATGTCTGCCCATGGAGTCAAAACACCCCCGACGCTGAACCAAAAACACATTAAGGTTGATCATTAATGCATTGTACCCATCCTGTTCGACCTTAACTATCGAGAGGACATATACTTAATGGAGAGATGTGCTCGTCGTCATCTGGAGTGAGGGAGACGTCATGTATGGGGTCGTAATCATCACGCCTATGCACGGGATGAGTGGGGGTCTGTTCCAAGCTGTCACTTGGCCACGTGTGAGTCAAGTCAGCGCTAGTGTGAGGGGTGATGTGCCTGGTGAATTGCTGGGGCACATTATTGCTGCTTTGGGTTTCATGTGCCCGCCTGTCACCCACATCCAGGGCAACCTCCAAGAATGTTACATTCCCCTTGGGTTAGAATTTGGATGAAGGTCATGCCAAGTGTGTGGGGAATCTAGCCTCCCAAAGGCTCCACAAGCTTCCAAGTGTCTTCGTGAACCAATTCCACCTTATTTTCTTAGCATTTATTATTTATGTGACCCATTTTAATGTGAATATGCTAAACTAAAGTGTTTTTGGGTCTTATGGTCCCCTTATTACAACATTTATGTTTCCATCTCCACCTAGGGAACTAGTAGGTTCGTGAAACATTATTTGCAAGTAGTCTTATTTGAATGGGTACATGACAAATATCAAATCCCTATGTAGTTGTTTGCCCATGCAATCTAACTATTATAATGACATAGTGGTTTAGTTGCGTAAGTATTCCTACTAGTATGCGTCATTCATCTTACATTTCATTCTCATTAAATGTTGATATTGGACCATTCCTACAAGTATGGATTATTGACCTTACTTGTTTAACTTTAGCATCACATTCATTGCATGATATCAATGATTTGACTATACATGGCTAAGTATCATTAACACAACAAAGCGAGGACACTTATACAATTCAAATTAAGTAAACATAATTCAATGACAAGGACATAACATAAAGCAAACACTTATCTTGATTGAATTATCATGGTGATTAAATGTGCAACTACAACGTTCCTTCCAGACCATAGGCACTCTATCTAGCATATATTATTTCTACCGAGAGGTCACCCCTGAGTTGGGAAACATGTCCACTAGGGTGAAAGAGTGACATAAAAATTTTAACTCGATTTCTCATCATGCCCTATACGCTAAGCCCACAAACATGACTAAACAATAGAATTTGATTTCAACAATAAGGTCAATTTCAAAAATATTAGGCTCAACTTAATAATTAATAAGATCAGCTTAATAAGAAATATAATTTTATTCTATACATTAAAACATTAGAGCTCTAGACTCTTTGTAATTAAAGCATTATAATCTACCTTATACATTTAAATGAAATAACTTTTAGCTCTAATAAAATAAAACAATAAGGTTGCTCTAAATTTTTTTTAAATAGCATAGAGTTATTGCCTTGTCATAATTAAAACATTATAATTTATCATTTAAATAATAGAGCTCTCGGCTCTAATAAACAGAACAACAAAGCTTGCTCTAATTATTTGAAAATAATATAAATCTCTCGGCATTTCATAATTAAAGAATTATAATTTCTCATTTAAATGATAGAGCTTTAGTCTCTAATAAACAAAACAATAAAGCTTGATCTAATTATTTAAAAATATTATAAAGCTCCCAATTTTTCATAATTAAATCATTATAATTGTTCATTTAAATAATAGAGTTTTTGGCTCTAATAAACAAAACAATAAAGCTTGCTCTAATTATTTAAAAGTAATATAAAGCTCCTAGCTTTTAAAAATTAAAGCATTATAATTTCTCACTTAAAAATAGAGGTCTTGACTCTAATAAACAAAATAATAAAGCTTGCTTTAATTAATTAAAAATAATTCAAAGCTATCGGTTTTTCATAATTAAAACATTGTAATTACTCATTTTAATAATAGAGCTCTATGGTCTAATAAACAAAACAATAAAGCTTGCTCTAATTATTATAAAATAATAAATATTAAAACCATTAAAGGGCAATGCCCTCTTTTCCTAGCTCAAAAGCAATTAAAGTATTTAAATAAGATGTTAAAGGGAAACACCCTCATTTTACTCATGCAAAAGCATATAAAGCATTTAAATAAAATATTAAAGGGAAAACCCTCATTTTCTCATTGTTTCCCTAGAAAAAAAATCATAGTCCATAATTTTATTAAAATATTGAACCATATTATTCATATAGCAATCACGCCATCCAAAATACACAATCGATGTTTACATCAAAAAGGAAAAAACATATAGACTCATACTTGCCCTATAACAATTTGTTATGCATCCAGTAACATAGCCATAGATGATTCATATAGTGTTCTTATACATTTTCAAAAAACAACCCAACTTATGTGCAGATAGGTTCATATAGTGGTCTGGGGTCCAATTCCTTGATAGAGTCCTTATCACAAATCCATATTTGAATGGTGTTCATGGTTAGTTCAAGCCCCTATTTGGATAGAAGGTATGCATGGAGATTACTCTCTCTGTAGAGATGATGAAAATAGATACGATGGAAGAGTGCCAGAAGTTTATGAATCTCATCCATAAGAGAGGCCAAGTATAGGTTCTTAGAAGAATATTTATGATTAAGCCAGTCAATCAGAAGTTTAGAGTCCACGAATACCTGTAAGCAACTTATCTTCAAGTGAATGGATAATTTCAGCTATAGATATATAGCATATAATTTAACCTTGTTATTGAATGTTTGTCCAATGTTTCATGCAAATTGATGCCATAGAGAATATGTACAAACTAATACGCCACCTGAACCACCCATACAAGGGTCACCTAACGCAGCTCAATCAAAGTAACAACAAACATATGATTTGTCAATTTGTTCGGGTATGATGATTTGCAGATACTGACCCATATTAAATTGTGGATAGTACTCAAGAATGGATAAACACTTGGCCGCATACACAATGGGTGGAATAAAAGTCTCCTGAAATAAAGCAGTTTTTTGGGCATTCCAGGTAGCCCATATGTTGTGAATGGGTTGTGCTCTGAATGACGTGTTAGTTTAAATATGGAGCCATCGTTGAAAATCATAAACTAAGTCAGTACCTTCCCACTTGAGAGGAATATGAAGAATCTTAGATACAAATCTCCACATATTAGCTATGTAGGAGTAGTAAATGAAAATATGGGATAGGTCCTCACCATGATTATGGCATAATGCGCATCTAGCAAGGTCGTGAAAATATAGCTTAGGTAGGTCCTCCTAGACTAGTACCTTGCCAGCCAATGCGAGCCACATGAATAATTTAGATTTTAGTGGACAATGAAGCTTCTAAATCCATGTTATCCACCAATCCATGGAGTATGATCCTCTTCTTCTCTCATAATGAGATATACCATTTTAGGGGTATAAGAATTCCCATTCGGATCCCCAATCCATCTGATGGTATCCACAATTTTTTATATGTGAATGTGACTCCTCATAAGATCTAGTATATAGTTGTCCCATATACTTTATCAACATTAATGAAACCTAAGAAATCAAATTAGTGCCAAACATGTTGAAATGGGGTAGAACTCCTGTGATCAGAAATATGTGTAAGAAGATGATGCCCATATATGTTATATGTTCAATAATGTGTGTCATGATATGACAATCAATCCCCGAACCAATCCATCAGTCATATACCAATCGAAATAATTTGTCGTTGTTGATATGCCATGAGATCCTATTTATGATTAAACCAAATGTAGTTGATATAGATTCCCATTAAATGGAGGCATGTCGTGGAGGGTTTACTTGATATCTAAGCCAATATTGGATAGATAGTAGGTAAATATATTTATGACGGATGATATTGAATTAGGGACCATCATAAGTAAGGATCCTCCATATACCTTTGGCAGCCAGCGCTTTAGAAAAACATTGGTGATGCATAAGTTACCATCCTTCCATAGATTTAGGCATGGAGAGTTTTTGCTAAGAGATCCAATGATAAGTTCTACCATCATGTGATTTCCGCCATAAGAATTGGAAAGCCATTTTACATATTTGTGAGAGAATATAGGTTGGAACATGATCCAGTTAACCCAGTATATAGGCATGCCATCAAAAATAGATTGCAGGAGAGTGAAACAACCAACTCTAAGAGATAGGAATTACACCATAGTTCAAGATTTCCTTCAATTCCATGTATCATCCATTTACAGTTTGCTTTGGAGTAATCATTAAGATTAATATAGAATTCCAAGTACCTGATCCCATTGGATACTTCACAAATATCAAAATCATAAAGCTCAGTAATCCATCCAAATAATTGCTTATCAATGTGGATGAAATATAAGGAGGACTTCCTCAAGTTACATGACATACCTATAGAAGTAGAAAAGAGGTTGAGGATATCATGTAAAATATTCATCTCCTTTCTAGATTCATTAGGTAACATAAGAATATCATGAATAAATAAGATATGAGTAATATATATCGTGTTTCCAAAGTTGAATCCCTTCGAACGTCCATTAGAGCTGGCATAGAAAAAAGTTCGATCGAGTGTTTCCATAATAAGCAAAAAAGGAGAGGGACAAGTGCACATCTGTGGCAGAGGCCCCTTCCTGGTCTAAAAAAGGGAAAAGCAGAACCATTAATCAAGGTGAAAGATATTTATTTCATACATGATAGAATCCAATTGACCATGGGAAGTTCAACACCCATCTGTAATAGACAAAGTTAGAGGAAGTCCAATTAACCCTGTCATAGGCAATATATAAGATAGTATAACTTTAGGTATCATATGAATATAATAGGCTCTATAAGGAATCATAATATTTAAGGATAAGCACTACTATTTTTTTAAATGTATTTAGAGAATTTTTGTGAGAAAACACACACACACACACACACACAATGGCAGGATGCTATAAAAAACATCACAAATCCACCATGATACATACAACAATAACCATTTCACTAATAACCCTAATACTTTCGTTTTCCATGAATCAAGATGTTACAAAATCATATGATAATGAATATATAATGAAATAAACATGAACCATCTTCATCACCACATGATGACAAGATCAACCTAAAAGGTGCATCCATGAACCATCTTCATCACCACATGATGACAAGATCAACCTAAAAGGTGCATCCATGAACCATCTTCATCACCATGATGACAAGATCAACCTAAAAGGTGCATCCATGCAACACTGACATGATAATCATAAACATATAAAATAATAAAATTTGTTAGAGCAATAATTCACCTTAGTACCATGATCATACACCTAGGACACATTTAATTAGCTTACATGTTATATTCCATGCTCCAGACTTAGCCTATGTTGATCATTTACTGCAATTGAGGCGCTCCACTTTGATCACTCTGACTGTTGAGGTTTTCTAGTTTGATAATTCTAACATTCCAGGTGCCCTCATTAATGATATATTAGTCTCGGTGTGCTCCCCATCCCTTGAATTGGGGAAAGTGTTTGACCATAGGCGCTAGTGCATGTATTTGGTGGTTTTTGTCCTTTCTTGGGAATTTATTGCCTCCTAGAGCCACTCCAACTCACCCATGTGCTCACCCATGCCTAACATGCCTTCATTTATGTTCCAACATGCTCGAGCCATGTTCACACTAGCATTCATGACCGTTTGGGATGGTTAGTGACCTCATTGGTCCACCTAAGGGGGTTTTGAAGTCAAATCACAGTCTGGCACTTGTCACTTGTATGCATCCAGATGGCCTCCAAAGGCTAACAACATCTCCCTAATTTAATACAACCATGATCCCAACATATTTACATGTTGGATAGTCATAATAATATCAGTTACTAGCTATATTTGTGTATGTTAATTTCATCTCTTTCACTGTTTTCTGCATTTTTGTGAGTAAACTCGAATTGTGAGGCTTCCATTGGCTCCTAGATCCTACTGTGAATAAATTCTCACATGGTATTAGAGATATTTGGGGCTTCAAATCAAATCCATAGTGTTTTAGTTGTTGTGTAGGGACTTTCCAGAGAAATTTGAGTGTTTGCATTCCAGGGAGAACCAGTGCTTCTGTCTCTTAGTACACAAGCAGAATTGGAGCAGACTCATTCATATATTTCTTACTCCATTCAACTATTTCGAATGGAAGGATGAAATGGTGATCCAATTGAGATAATAAGGCCTATATAGAGTCACCATGGGGACCAAGGCTGAACCCAACTCTGCTATAGAGAAATCGAAGTACTTCAACATGATTAATGAGGCATTTGGGATGCTATGTCGCAGCATTTTGAGAGACCTAATCTTCCATGTAGACAGTATGACAACGCCCAACAAAATATGGCTCAAGCATGATACATTGTTTGGGGATACTGAAGAGATGAGAGTTCACCAGCTCGAAAATGAGTTGATCTCACTGAGCCCAACTCACTTTGAGACAATCCAGGAATTCTTCACCGAGTTCAAATCGTTGGTGCTTCAATTGAAACAGTGTGGAATCGAAAATAAATATGAGCAGCTGATATTGTCCATTCTTTCAAATCTAAGGCCAGAGTACTCAACATTTGTGTCAATATTCCACTCTAGCAATCTCACAGCTCAAAACTAGAGGATTCCATCTTTGGCAGACTTCATGGAGTCACTTACTCAAGAGAAAGGAAAGCTCGTACAAATGGGTACCATCAAATACAGTAATGATCAAGACCTTGTTGCAAGAGTTTTAAATCCATCCAAAGGAAAGAAGAAAGCCAAGGATTTTAAGCAACAAGAGAATAAGAAGCAGGAGAAACCCAAATCTTCAGATGGAGGTTCGAATCCTAGAAAGGACAAGGACGATAAGAAGCAAGAGAAGACAAAATGCACTTATTGTCACAACAGATGCCATCCATAGAGTGTATGCATGAAGAATACCATTGACATGTTGGTGCAACTGCTTGATAAGAACAACATCCCATTGACAGAAGGCGCAAGGAGGAAAGAGGGAGGTTCAAGCTCAGACAACAAGGAGAGTTGCAATGCTTTGGTTGAACGTTCTTCAAGCTCTCCCTCCTTCATCATAGATTCAGGTGCCTCAAGGTACATGGCCTCCATGCAAGATTCCTTCTCATCCCTACATCCTTACAGTGGTCCATCTATTCTAATGGATGCTGATTCAGAGATCCAAGCCAAAGGGATTGGCAAGATTGATCTTGAAGATGGGTAATTCAACAATGTTGTTTTTGTGCTTGATTTAGTATTGAACCTACTCTCAATTTACCAAATGACACACACTGGTGAATCGAAGAGAGTAAAATTTACTCCAAATCCAAGGGAGATAGCATAAATATCTATAGGCAAAGTTGTGGCAATGAGTTTTGCTGACCATGATTCGAGAATGTACAAATTTTCTCACTTCCTCCCCTACTCTCAGGGAAATGCGCTCCTGCCACATGCCAATGAGACAATAAAGTTGTGGCATGAGAGATATGGTCATCTAAACTATAGGTACCTTCAGTCATTGAGCAAAGAAGGCATGGTGGAAGGGCTTCGTTCTATCATGTTCTCCAATGGCACATGCAAAGGATGTGTAGTGGGAAAGCATGTTGAGCGTAGGTATGAGAAAGGATAGGCAAAGAGATTTGTCCAAGTACTTGATTTGGTTCATCCATATCTCATATGTCCCCTTCACACACCCTCATATGGGAATTCAAGGTATGTGTTGACCTTCATAGATGATTTCTCAAGGTATTGTTGGGTATATTTTCTCAAACTAAATTCTGAAGTTTTTGAGACTCTCAAAGTTTGGAAATCCCTAGTTGAGAATGCATGTGGGAACAAGATAAATGTGCTTAGGAATGACAATGGAAAGGATTATATGAACAATATTTTACAACATCTTTGTGAAGAATGTGTCATCCAAATGCAGCATTCAATGCCCTACACACCACATGGCTCTCAAGGAGATGGCAACCTGTATGATGGAGGCAAAGGATTTGAATCTTAAGCTATGGGATGAAGCTATAAAATGTGTTGAATTTGTTCAAAACATATATCCTCACAAATATTTGGATGGAAAAACTCCATATGAGGATTGGAGTGGTCACAAGCCTAATGTTTCTCATTTCAGGGTGTTTAGCTCAAAGGCTTGGGCTAGGATTCCTCCTGAGAAGAGAAAGGCCTTGCAACCTCAAAGCAAGGAGTCCATAATGGTTGGATATGCTGAATATGAAAATGGATATAATCCATTTTATCCCTCATATCATAATACATTCATTGAAATGAGTGTATAGTTCGAAGAAGACCTCATCCAAGAGATCGAACTAACTCATGGGGAATGCTCAGATCCTCCACTCTATGATGATGTAAGTGATGAATCCTTCTCTGATTTTTATAATTCTGATATTGATTATGATTATTATGACATGAATTCATATCATGAATCACCCATTTGGCCAAAGTGGGATGAGAAAATCATTGAAGCAGTTGGGGATCTAGCTGGTGATCCACTAGATTCTAGGAAGACTAGATCTCAATTTCACAATGCCTACTCTACTTGTGAATTGAATCCTTCTGATAGATGCTTCATGATGGTTGTATCTAATCCTAAAACATATCAGGAGGCATCACTTGACCCAAGATGAAAAACTACCATGCAAGAAGAGTTCAAATCATTGCAATACAATAAGACTTGGGAATTGGTTCCCTTGCCCTCCAAGAGGAAATTAGTGCAATGCAAGTGGTTCTATAGGAACAAAGTGGTTGTTGATGGTTCATATATCAAGTATAATTCCATTTTTTTTGTCTCAATTCCAAGGAGTGTACTATACATAGACATTTGCATCGATTGCAAAGATGGACTCTATCAGGCTAGTTTTAGCCATTGTTGCATCTAAGCGCTGGGAGGTTCACCACATGGATGTGAAGAGTGGATTTCTTCATGGTTACATTCAAGAGGAGATCCATATGAAATCTCCTAAATGTTTCATTCATGAGCCTTCACTTGTATGTAGGTTAAATAAGTCTCTCTATTGCCTCAAGCAAGCCCCCAAGGATTGGTATGACAAGATGGACAATTTTTTGCTTTCGCTTGGATTTGAAAGATGTAAATCTGATCCTAATGTGTATTTTAAGCATGTTGGTGAATTATTTCAGGTCATAGTGTTGCATTATTACCCCTTTTTTATATGTAGCTGCACTAAATTGATTAGATCAATTAACTCTTATTTGCACAATGAATTCTCCATGACTAACCTTAGATTCTTGAGGCAATATTGGATTAGAGATTGAGCAATATGAAGTAGGGATCAAGGTCAGCCAAAAAAAGTATGCTGTAGACCTTTTATTGAAGTTCAAAATTTCTGAATGTAAAGCATCCAAGTTTCCATTCCTTTCAGGAATAAAACTAGGTGATTTTGGTGCATCTCCATTGTTAGACAACTCATTGTACAAACAACTAGTTGGGATTCTACCGTATCTTACACACTCTCGATATGATTTGGAATATGTTGCATCAATTATTTCTATATATATTCAGCAGCCTCATGATATCCATTGGAAGCTTTCCAATAGGATCTTTCATTATGTGCAAGGAACCAAACACTTCGGAGTACACTATGCTGATGGTTCCCCACCAGAACTAGTTGGATTTACTAATTTTGATTGGGCTGCAGATTCCATTGACAGAAATTCCACTTAATGTTATGTTTTCATGGTTGCACGTGGTCCCATATTACGTTCATGCCAAAAACAACACACCATATGCCTCTCTTTAGCTGAGTCCGACTACAGAGGAGCAGTGAACACAACTACACAATTTGTGTGGTTGCAAGGTATTCTTGGGGAACTTGGATTTGCATTTGATTAACCCACGATCATTTGGTGTGACAATAAAAGTCAGATCAATATTTCCACTGATCCATTATAGAGACATAGGACCAAAAACATGGAGATACACATGCACTACATCAAGATATTGGTACATGACCAGGTGATAGCCTTGCAGTATTGCCCATCTGCAGAGAAAACTGCTGACATATTCATCAAGAGCATGATAGAGAAGACATTCACCTATATGAGATCCCTTATTGGAGTGGGTGACACAAGGTTATGATTGAAATTCACTTTCATATTTTGCTCCATGTCCATGTTTTAGGGGAGGTTTTGTTCCCATGAGGTTTTCCTCCTTACCTTGTTTTACATGGAATAATATAAAAAATTGTTGTATGAGGTGACTTGAGCCTTACTTTCCAAGGCCTACATGACATTTTAATATAATTTGTACTATTTTATGCTTAAGGGGAGGGAGGGTGTTAGAGCAATAATACACCTTAGTACCATCATCATACACCTATGACACATTTCATTAGCTTTCATGTTATATTCCATGGTCCATACTTATGCTATGTTCATCATTTATTGTAGTTGAGGTCTTCCACTTTGATCATTATGGCAGTTAAGGCACTCTATTTTGATCATTCTAACATCCTAGGCGCCCTCATTAATGAAATATCATTCTTGGTGTGATCCCCTTCCATTGAATCGGGGAAAGTGTTTTACCATAGGTGTTAGTGAATGTATTTGGTGGCTTTTGGCCTTCCTTGGGCATTTATTTCCTCTTAGAGTCACTCCCACTCACACATGCACTCACCCACGCCTAGCATGCCTTCATTTATGTTCCAGCATGCTCCGAACATGTTTACACTAGCATTTGTTACCGTTTGGTATGGTTACTGAACTTATTGGTCCACTTAGGGGGTTTTGAGGTCAAATCACAGTATGGCACTTGTATGCATCCAGATGGCCTCCAAAGGCCAACGATTTCTCCCTAATGTAATATAAACATGATCCAAACATATTTACATGTTGGAATAATAATACCATTTATTGGCTACATTTGTGTATGTTAATTTCATCTTTTTCACTATTTTTTCTGCATTTTTGTGAGCAAACTCGAATTGTGAGGCTTCCTTGGCTCCTAGACCCTACTGTGAATAAATTATCACAAAATTACATGATACATGGCATCATTATATTTATGATGTATGGAACAACATAATTGGGTGTCTACCATGCAATTTTATGGTGAGACCCCTTTTGAGTTAAGTTAGAACATAAGGTGAAGAGAGATTCCAATGATAATGTGAGAGTGAAAATTGATTCATATGGTAGGGTTATACTCTTAAGAGGATCAATCATAGGTTTAGGAAAAAATTAGGGAAGAAATCATGACACTCTGTTATTGCAAGACAAATGAACAAAAACTGATCAACAAGAACAATTTGGCACCCAAAGTATATATCCTTGTAACATACCCTACCCTGTAATACATACAAAGTTCAGGTAACTTAGCTATTCAATAATTCAGATGGATAAATATGATCTAAGCATAACAGAATAAAACTCGTAAGGGTTAGGCTAACATGCCAAACAAATTAAACATTGCGAACATTCAACCATTAAGGAAGAATTCCCTTTTAAGGCACTCCTAGTTCCCTAATCTATATGCAATGCACTGTAATGAAACATGGATACATTCAAACTAGAACCTTTTTACATGATTTATAATTTCCATTACACCTATGGGTAGCCACTCGCGGCAACCTAATCAAATATGCAATTCAGACTTGCATTCCTTCATGGAACTCCATTTTTTACCATAAACATTCAGGCATTTACACTTTCTAAGTAGGCAGAATAAAAACACCTATCATGAGCAGATCTATAATAATTATTTCAGACTTCCAATCCCATCTTGGATATGATCCAGAACATCCATACATGGAAATATGGTATTCCCTAAAGATAAGTATGTCCCATGAACATAATTTCACAAAATACTAGCTTCTAACATCACAGTAAAATCAGCTTTACTATATTTCCTTAAAGCATATTTATACATTAATGCATATCATGTTTAAATACATGAAAGTATTAGCCTATAATCCATGTGGAGCCTAATATAGTACAAGAATGCACGGCTTCATGGACTGTACAAATATCAAAAACATAATTGCTCGTAATTTATAAAAACTAGCCTCCTAAAACATACATCAAATCTACAGTCTATTCTACCACAAATAGTAGATTTGTACAACTAATTTTATATCATCTTAATCCTCATTAAATGGCAGCCACAATCCCATGGATAATCTGATCCGGAAAATTCATATACGCCCATATGTACTGTCCTAAAACCAGACATCCTAACAATCATAAATTCTATAAACAAGATAGCTAAAAACCATTAGTCTAATACATCATCATACCTCTTCAGTGAGCTACCAATTTACCAACATAGGGTTAGTCATTCACCATGAGCATAAATACAATTTAGAAACATATAATAATAGGGATCTAATGCCTCCATGGACACACATATAGTAGCATACATAATGTAAATAAATAGTATAAGTATTTATCTTTTCTACAAGTGCAACTAGCATCAACCGGACAACTTCCCTCCCAGCCTTATACATTGCCAAGAAATACCACTTGTGCAAGTCACCCCCAAGATGAGGTCTTGGAATTCACATGAGAAGGTCTATTTTAACTCAATCCCTAAGGATAATAATCGTAGCACCAGAGTTCACTCCTCCTTTAGGAAAATGATGTGATCACTAATCCCTCTTTCTCAGGATTGTACCCCTTCTCCCAAAAGAGAAGCTATGGCCAATGTGGTCTCCTTAAAAATATTGTACCCCATCTCCCAGAAAACCACTTACCACAATTAAACTATCTTGTCAAGGATTATACCCCCTCTCCCGAAAGACAAGATTAAGATCATAGTGTCTTCTTTCTTAGTATTGTACCCCTCTCCTAAAAGACAATCTATGGCCAATGTGGTCTCCTTAATAGGATTGTACCCCCTCTCCCATAGAACCACTTACCACACTTAAGCTCTCTTGTCTAGGATTGTACCCCCTCTCCTGCAATACGACCAAAACAACTAGGCCACATACTCAAGATTGTCCCCCTCTCCTGCAATACGACCAAAACAACTAGGCCACATACTCAAGATTGTCCCCCTCTCCTATAAGGCCTAACACATCCAATTAAGAAAAAATACTTACACATCATTGTACCCCCCTCTCATGTAATGCAAGCACAACAGTGGATTTTTCAGCACAGTATTGTCCCCCTCTCCTTCCAGACAAATTACGGTAAAGTTAATCTCCTCACCTTGTCTCAACACTTATTAACCATTCTAACCCCTACTAGGGCATTTGAATCCAGTGAAGAATAGATCTCCCTTCTTAACCGTCCAGGTGAAAAATAACTAATTTCAACCCCTGCTAAATATTATAATTCAATGGAGAATGGATATCCAATACTCACTAACTTCTCCTCGTAGGATCTCCATTACCTAGAAGACAAACTGGTGCAACATGTGTGCAAAATCCTATGCCAAATCCCTCTTTGGAATTCACATTTATTGTCAGAGCCTCCTCTGCACTGACCAACATAATCAACAATGCATGAATGAACTACCTCCTGGGCAATCTGAATCCCTTTATACCAATTCGAATTGCCTCCAAGAGATTGACTACAGACCACTGAGAAACAAATCTCAATCATTGAGTTCTCCTCAAATCTATTGATTGAGCCATTCAATTTCTCCATAGAGTAATGTGAATCCACTGAGACTATCTCTAAACCACTCACAAAAACACTCCCAGCCACTGTCTAAATCAAATTCATCGAAGTTGGCTCCAGTAAACCTTAATTGACTCTTAATTACCCATGAATTTATCCTCCTGCAATAAGATAAATCAAATTTCACCCACTGACTTGAATTTTCCCAAATTCAATCCCATGCATTCAGGATAACTCGAATTGACCCAAATATTCCTAAATGAACTAAGGATGACTCGATTTCATCTCATTAACTGAGGATTATTGAATCTAGACACTAATTAACTAAGGACACCTCTAATTACCAAACTAACTATAACTGATTTGTATTTACCTCAATTCACCGAAGTTACTAGGGTGCAATGCATGGTGCTTGGGTGCATGTTGCATGAGTGCATGATGCATGATGCAGGGTATATGGTTGCATGGGTGCATGCAAAACATTAATTAGACTGAATAAGACCACTATGGTCCACTAACATCTAAATTAGGAATACTAGAGTATTGGTAGGGGGAGCCACAAATCCTAACACCAACCCCTTCACATGTGGAACCCAAGACCCCCCCAACAACGTTGTTGTCCATGTTGTTCCATTATTTAGTTCTACATAACTATAATAATAATATCCGCAGTCCATAGTTCAGGAACTTACTGCCATTAATAATGAATTTGGCACTTCCTCTCATTCTAAGGATGGTACCTAGGGTAAATTGAATTGTAAAAAAAACTTTAGGCTTTATTAGTAATCTCACGATGACCATGGTATTTAACAAATGCTTAATGAAAAGCATCATGTTAGAACGTGGGATTTGATCTCTGGCACCCAAAGCATATATCCAAGTAAAACCAATTGGGTACTTCCCTCATTCTCAGGATGATACCTAGGGTAAACTAAATACTAAAAAATATTTAGGCTTTATTAATAATCTCATGATGATCATGATATTC
>LPNX010317367.1:179404-233422 GCA_001517045.1 Pseudotsuga menziesii | reverse complement strand
CTCTCTCTCTCTCTCTCTCTCTCTCTCTCTCTCTCTCTATATATATATATATATATATATATATATGAGAAGGTCTATTGCAACATGTTGATTAGGTTTTAATGATTTTTCTTTGATTTTAGTTGTATAAAAACATATAAAATATATATTGATGAGTACCAATTTTGGCATGATTTTGATTATGTTTTTTCCCTTCTCTCCTAATATTTTACTTACTTACCTATCCCTTTTGTTAGCACTAGAATTGAACCAAAGGTTGCGGAAGGCTCGTTCCCAGGTAACAGCATAACCACTTTAGACTGTGCTTCTGGCCTAGCACAGTCAAAGAGGGATCTCGCGTTTACTTACCAAATTTGCTCACGCAAGATATTCAATCAAGAACGGTCAGGAGGTCAGATTCCTGAATGGGGCAGGTATGTTGTTATAAGGTGTAGGCGGGATGATCAGAGAGGGGGACCATTTGGAAATGGAGTCGATAGTCTTGGTATGGAACATGTTGCAGGAGGTAAAGATTGTGAAAATTTACACACACAGGAAAGGAAGCTGCCCATCTTTCAATCAGGAGATATTTAGCAGGTGACTAGTGGATGAGAGGAAACAGTCCATCACGCAGAGCATTTACAGGATGAATTATGCATGACTGTTTAAAAATGTTTGAAACAAAGGATCGAGAGCATACAGGATGCATTATGGCCCTTATACACTAATGTCCAAACATGAAAGCAACTAACAAACTGGAATGAAAAATGGGATAAACATTCTCGTAAGGAAGTTACATATTGAAAGAAAAAACGATGCAAGAATATCTGCCATGAAGAATTATCATTCCTCTACAATTTTATTCACATCACAGAAAGCCAAAAAAATATTACAATGCAGAGCCTCAACCCTTGAAATTTTCCCAACCAACCCCCATATCTCTCTACCGAGAGTATATTTGTACTATCTTAGACATGAGACTAATCCCCAAAACAAACCTGGAAATTGTTTTCAGTCACAATTAGACATTAACAGTTTAGAGTGTGGTACTATTACCATGATTTACAAATAAAAATAGACATTATGGAATCAGTGAGCGTGCTTGGCCTGGATGACAGCCCGACGTTTATGTTGTTGCCTCTGTAGACCTCGAGGACGATGCCTTCTGGTCGCTTTCAAGCGAGTCACCATTGATTGGGTTTTGGACTCTCTAGTCAATTTGTCGAGTCAGGATAGTGCCCTTTCTTCCCCTTCCTTTGTGTCTCCTCCGTGTTCAAAGTCACCTTTCTGCATGGACACAAACTGGTAGGGCAGCTTGCTCCCCCTACTTCCTCAACCTTCTCTACAGCCCCTCCCTCTCTGAATAAGGTTTCCCATCTTTATGTGATATGGCTCTGCCACATGGATGATTTCTCCTGTACGTATGCTACAAATGGCGCCCGGGGAATCAATCAATCTGTCGGGAGGCAAATCATGCATGGGAACGTCTCCTCTACTATCAGATCTATCATGGATGTGATACCTATGGCCTTGATACCTTCTCAACCCTTTGATTTAGATGCCTTTCACATCCGTCATCCATGTTTCTTTAAACTTCAGTCATTGATTCATGATCCGCCTTCATCGGGACCGTCCGATCGTGTGCAAGTTGACATTTGGCCAAAATTCCCTTGTCTAATCGAGCGAGCACTTTCAAGTTGCAGAATCCTCCACATCCGTTGATCAATCCCGACCCTTCGTCGTGACCGTTAATCTCTGCAGCCAGTACCACTTTTCGTGACTTGGAATTGTGATTTTATCCGCGCCAGTTCGGAATGTGAAATCATCTATGGTCGTGGATCTACTCATACTCTTATCTCCCTTGTCATATATCTTCGTCCTAAAATCCATTTCACAATTTAGAAAAGCTCCTTCTTCCGCGCATGTTTGCCCAGCGGAATCGCCTCAAGCCGTCGATCAGGATTCGCCTTGATCTCTGCCTTTCATCGCTTATCACTTTAAATAGGCCTCGCAAATGCCCAATTAAATCTTTCATCGCATCTCCAACCTATGGGATTGTGCTCCATCGTTGATATTTTCTGTTGTGACTCTGGATCGTTGATCCACGACGCCCCTTTATTTCATTTTCGTTGCTGCATGTCTTGACCTTTGGAAGGATCTACCGTCGCAGATCGAGATCCCTTCTCCATCTAACAGTCTTAGCCGATGGAAGCCGTCAATTTGATAACTTGAGAGGTGCTCGTATAATTCTTCATTGAACAGGATATTTTTTGAATCTTTCCAAGCCCATAACTCAAAACTTCAAACATAGTGCTAACAGCTGGCTCCACGAGGGATGTTATCCTCCCAGTGAGGTAGCAAAGAACCTTGTAGACCAAGTGCCATATCCATTGGGATGCCCCTAGTCCTTCTTCGAAATTATCAACATGATCTGAGCTATTGTTGTAACAAATTTATGTCAATTTGCAAACTATGCTCTTAACCATACTCTAAAACTGAGAACAGATGTGACTGCAAACCTGTACTTACAACTAAAAATGAAAACAAACTACACAGCACTGAAGGAAATGATTGATAAACCTCGATCTTATTTGTACCTACCTACTCTACCTAATTGAGCATACATGCCTAATCAAGTGAATTCTGACTTCCAATGAAGCCAATCAAGCAACTTATCCAATAATTTTGTTTCCTTTTCATGCTTGATTAAGAACAGAGATGAAATGCATAATTGAAGAAGGCTATAACAAATAAACTGATCTTTACAGCAAAGATATAACCAGTCATTACCATTACCCAGCCTCTCCATGTACTCTACTATGGGGTCATAGAAAGCATGACAACCTCCAGCATATTCTGTCCTATGTTTATCATGGGAAAGCTACCGAAAATGTCGTTCCTCTTGTGAGTTGTCAGGCTGATATTTGAAAGATCTTTGAACGTGATTCCCAAGACTATTTTCAAATGGAATATCCACCCTTTCATTCAAAACTTCTAAAGCTATAACCTCACCTTTCTTATATGCCTCAGCATGGAGATCATCGTTTTCTTTAACAGAATCAAGCAAGCACAATCCTTCTTTATGGGATGATATTCCTAAAGGTGAAAAGTTAAAAAAGGCATTTATTTGAGAACCGTTACCTCGTTCTTTGTGACCCAATGCCTCATCACAAACTCCTGATGTATCTATAAGCTGAGAGGGACTGCATGACTGTTCCTCTCTATCATCTTCTATTCCAAACAAGTCTATGGAATGCACCATATCCTCTAACTTCTGTTTTCGCTTAGAGGCTTTAAGTCTGTGCCTTATTAATTCAAATGAGGAATAACACAAGGGCAGACTGTCACCTTTAGCACACTTATTATCCCTCCCTATCTCAGCCCTCTAACTTTGGATTGCAGCTTGATTTTCTCCATTAGCAGACCTTGGTTCTATAGCTGGCTCTTTGGGTATAACCTCTAGATATTCCTCCTCATACGCATCGTACATGGGTATACTGAAATCCCTTTTAAAATCATCATTAACGGATTCGGTGCTAAGCAGATTGTAACCGTCAGAAAACAAAACGGTAGAACCATCTGCTTCTATATCAGGCAGATCATTTTTCCTGTCTAGTAAGGGAAAGCTTTAGCCGAATAGGTTTTATCCCCTTTCCTTTATGTGGCCCAATCAATTTTAATGTATCTTTTATTTCACCACCATTGTCTTGACATGACAATTTTTGGGACATCTTAAGGCTTTCTTCAACTTCCAAACAATCAATAAACATATGTTGCATAGTGGTTGATTTTCTTTCCAAAAGAAGTAATGATAGTTCAAGAGGAAAGGTAGCTGCATAATAGATTTTAGCAGCGTTTTCAAGAGGTTGGACTTCCTTTGGCATGTTATAATAAAATCTTTCAAATCTTCTGTTAAAATTAGACATGGCTTCACCCTCCTGCTTCTTCAAGGAATAAAATTCTGAAAGTATTTGGTCCAGTGGCCTTCTCCTACCCCAAAATTTCCAAAAGGTGCAAGAAAACTCTTCCCAGGTACTAATGGACTTAGGCTGGAAGTGTTCAAACCATTCTTTAGCATCTCCTTGCAAGGACTGGGAAAAATCCCTCATGTAAACATCACCATGTTCTATTTCAAAAAGGTCAAAGAAATATTCAAAAGCTTGTAAATGTTTCTCAGCAGTGAGGTCTTTGGATTCTCCATCAAATTTGGGGAGGCACTTGTAATGCTTCACAGGAAATCATGGAGGATAGGAGGAAAGTGTAGTGGCTTGTATCGGCTTGGAATACTAGGAGAGACCAGGTTAGGTGAAATAGATATGTTACCAACCGTGGTTTCATGAGGGTCACAAGGGTGACCTTTAATGTCATGAGTTTCGGGTGAAATATCTAGGTCAAAATAAAATGTACAAGATGATGCAATGCTTTTAGTTCGTAAACAAGGATATACAGGAATACAATCATATCTCTATTCCGAGCGAAATGAACCATGGAAGGATGTTTTGATAAATTTAGGAAAAGATAAGAACAAACTCACAAGGCAAGACAAGGCATCTTGGAAGAAACGGAAACTCGAGTATCTTATCCTTTCACCATGCATTTCCAGGCTTCACAATGAGCTCATTTTCCCATCAGAGTCTGCCAATTCTTTCTGAAAATTTGATTTCTGGGTCATACCACCAGCAGAGTTGCTGAAGTATGAATCCTTTAAGAGTGGAGTCGCCAAGTGAAAAGAGAAAAGCCTTCTTGATGTCTGATTGTTGTTCAACATCAACAACCAAATCTAAAATTATGTTGTTCATACCCAGGGATGATCTTCAATCTCGTCCCCGACAACGGGGCCAGTTAGTTAGCACTGGAATTGAACCAAAGGTTTCGAAATGCTCGTTCCTGGGTAATAGCAAAACCTCTTTAGACTGTGCATCTGGCCCAGCACAGTCAGAGAGGGATCTCTTGTTTACTTACCAAATTTGCTCATGCAAGATATTCAATCGAGAATGGTCAGGAGGTCAGATTCCTGAATGGGGCAGGTATATTGTTATAAGATGTAGGTGGGATGATCAAAGAGGGGACCATTGGACAATGGATTCAACAGTCCTGGTATGGAACATGTTGCAGGAGGTAAAGAATTGTGTAAATTTACAAACAAAGGCAAGGTAGCTGCCCATCTTTCAATCAGGAGATATTTAGCAGGTGACTACTGGATGAGAGGAAATAGTCCATCACGCAGAGCATTTACAGGATGAATTATGCGTGAATTTAGAATAAATTGTTTAAAAATGTTTGAAACAAAGGGCTGAGAGGATATAGGATGAATTTTGGACCTTATACACTACTGTCAAAACATGAAAGCAAATAACAAACTGGAATGAAAAACAAGATAAACATTTACGTAAGGAAGTTATGTATTGAAAGAAAAGACAACGCAGGAATCTCTGCCATGAAGAATTATCATTCCTTTGCAATTTTATTCACGTCACAGAAATCCAAAAACAAATTACAATGGAGAGCCTCGGCCCTTGAAACTTTCCCAACCAACCCCCATCTCCCTCTACCGAGAGTATATTTATACTATCTTAGACCTGAGACTAATCCTCGAAACAAAACTTGGAAACTGTTTTCAGTCAAAATCAGACACTAACAGTTTAGAGTGTGGTACTATTGCAATGATTTAAAAATATTAACAGACATTATGGAATAAGTGGGTGTGCTCGACCTAGATGACAACCCGACGTTTCTGTTGCTACGTCTGCAGACCTCGAGGCGATGCCTTCTGGTCTCTTTCAGGTGAGTTACCATTGACAAGTTTTTGGACTCTCTAGCCGATTTGTTGAGTCAACATAGTGCCCTTTCTGTCCCTTCCTTTATGTCTCCTCCATGTTCAAAGTCACCTTTCCTCATGGATGCAAACTGGCAGGGCAGCTTGTGCCCCCTACTTGCTCAACCTTCTCTGCAGCCCCTATCTCTCTAGGTAAGCCTGCCCGTCTTTAGGTGATATGGCTCCACCACAGGGATGATTTCTCCTGTACGTATCTTACAAATGGTGCCCGGGGAATCAATCAATCTTTCAGGAGGAAAATCATGCATGGGAACATCTAATATACTATCAAATCTGTCATGGATGTGATACATACAGCCTTGAGACCTTCTCAACCCTTCGATTTGGGCAACTTTCACATTCGTCGTCCACGTTTCTTTAAACTTCAGTCATTGATTCATGATCAGCCTTCATCGAGACTGTCCGATCATGTGCACGTTAACATTTGGCCAAAATTCCCTTGTCTAATTGAGTGAGCACTTTCAAGTTGCGGAATCCTCCACGTCCGTTGATCAATCCCGACCCTTCGTCGTGACCGTTGATCTCTGCAGCTAGTACCACTTTTCATGACTTGGAATTGTGATTTTATCCACGCCAGTTCAGACTACGAAAACATCTATGCCATGGATCTGCTCATACTCTTATCTTTGCCATCAGATATCTTCGTCCTAAAATCCACTTCGCGATTCGAAAAAGCTCCTTCTTTCGTGCACATTTTCCCAACAGAATCGCCTTAGGCTGTTGATCGGGCTTCGCCTTGATCTCAGCCTTTCATTGCTTATCACTTTTAACAGGCCTCGCAAATGCCCAATTTAAATCTTTCCTCGCATCTCCGGCCCATGGGATCGCACTCCATCGTTGATCCACAACACCCCTTTATTTCATTTTCATTGCTGCATGTCTTGACCTTTGTAAGGATCTACTGCCGTAGATCGAGATCCCTTCTCCATATAACAGTCTTAGCTGATGGAAGCTATCAATTTGATAACCTAAGAGGCGCTCGTATAATTCTTCATTGAATGGGATCATTTTCAAGTATTTCCAAGCCCATAACTCAAAACTTCAAACATAGTGCTAACAGTTGGCTCCATGAGGGATGCTATCCTCCCAGTAAGGTAGCAAAGAACCCCGTACACCAAGTGCTAGATCCATTGGGATGCCCCTAGTCCTTCTTTGAAATCTTCAACATTCTCTAAGATATTACTGTAACAAATTTATGTCAATTTGCAAACTATGCTCTTAACCATACTCTAAAACCGAGAATAGTTGTGAGTGCAAACATGTGCTTACAACTGAAAATGAAAACAAACTAAACAGCACTGAAGAAAATGCTCGATAAACCTCGATCTTATTTGTACCTACCTACTCTACCTAATTGAGCATACATGCCTAATCAAGTGAATTCTAACTTCCAATGAAGCCAATCAAGCAACTTATCCAATAATTTTGTTTCCTTTTCATGCTTGATTAAGAACAGAGATGAAATGCATAATGGAAGAAGGCTATAGAAAATAAACTGATCTTTACAGCAGAGATATAACCAATCATTACCATTACCCAGCCTCTCCATGTACTCTGCTATGGGGTCATAGAAAGCACAACAACCTCCAGCATATTATGTCCTCTGTTTATCATGGGAAAGCTGTCCAAAACGCCCTACCTCTGGTGAGCTGTCACGCTGATATTTGAAAGATCTTTGAACGGGATTCCCAAGACTGTTTTCAAATGAAATATCCACCCTTTCGTTCAAAACTTCTGAAGCTAGAACCTCGCCTTTCTTATATGCCTTAGCATGGAGATCATCGTTTTCTTCAACAGAATCAAGCAAGCACAATCCTTCTTTATGGGATGATATTCTTGAAGGTGAAAAGTTAAAAAAGGCATTTATTTGAGAACCATTACCTCCTTCTTTGTGACCTAATGCCCCATCACAAACTCCTGATGTATCTATAATTTGAGAGGGACTACATGACTGTTCCTCTTTATCATCTTTTGTTCCAAACAATTCTATGGAATGCACCATGTCCTCTAACTTCTATTTTTGCTTAGTGGCTTTAAGTATGTGCCTTATTAATTCAAATGAGGAATAACACAAGGGTAGACTGTCACCTTCAGCACACTTATTATCCTTCCCTATCTCAGCCCTCTAACTTTGGATTGCAGCTTGATTTTCTCCATTGGCAGACCTTGGTTCTATAGCTGGCTCTTTGGGTATAACCTCTAGGTATTCTTACACATACTCATCGTACATGGGTATACCGAAATCCCTTTTAAAATCATCATTAATGGATTCAGTACTAAGCAGATTGCAACCGTCAGAAAACAAAATGGTAGAACCATCTGCTTCTATATCAGGCTGATCATTTTCCTGTCTAGTAAGGGAAAGCTTTAGTCGAACAGGGACTATCCCCTTTCGTTTATGTGGCCCAATCAATTTTAATGTATCTTTTATTTCACCACCATTGTCTTGACATGACAATTTTTGGGACATCTAAAGGTTTTCTTCAACTTCCAAACAATCAGTAAACATATGCTGCATAGTGGTTGATTTTCTTTCCAAAAGAAGTAATGACAGTTCAGGAGGAAAGGTAGCTGCATAATAGATTTTAGCAGCATTTTCAAGAGGTTGGACTTCCTTTGGCATGTTATAATAAAAGCTTTCAAATATTCTGTTAAAACTAGACATGGCTTCACCCTCCTGCTTCTTCAAGGAATAAAATTCTGAAAGTATTTGGTCCAGTGGCCTTCTCCTACCCCAAAATTTCCAAAAGGTGCAAGAAAACTCTTCCCAGGTACTAATGGACTTAGGTTGGATGTGTTTGAACCATTTTTTAGCATCTCCTTGTAAGGACTGGGAAAAATACCTCATGTAAACATCATCATGTTCTATTTCAAAAAGGTCAAAGAAATGTTCAAAAGCTTGTAAATGTTTCTCAGCGGTGAGGTCTTTGGATTTTCCATCAAATTTGGGGAGGTAGTTGTAATGCTTCGCAGGAAATCATGGAGGATAGGAGGCAAGTGTAGTGGCTTGTATCAGCTTGGAATACTGGGAGAGACCAGGTTAGGTGAAATAAATATGTTACCAACCGTGGTTTCATGAGGGTCACAGGGTTGACCTTTAATATCATGAGTTTCGGGTGAAATATCTTGGTCAAAATAAAATGTAGAAGACAATGCAATGCTTTCAGTTCGTAAATAAGGATATACAGGAATACATTCATAGCTCTATTCCGAGCGAAATGAACCATGGAAGGATGTTTTGATAAATTTGGAAAGGATAAGAACAAAATTACAAGGCAAGACAAGGCATCTTAGAAGAAACAGAAACTCGAGTATCTTATTCTTTCACCATACATTTTCAGGCTTCACAACAAGCTCATTTTCCTCGCAGATTCTGCCAGTTCTTTTTGAAAATTTGATTTCTGGGTCATACCACTAGCAGAGTCGCTGAAGCCTGAATCCTTTAAGAGTGGAGTCACCAGGTGAAAAGAGCACAACCTTCTGAATGTCTGATTGTTGTTCACCATCAACAACCAAATCTGAAATTATGTCATTCATACCTAGGGATGATCTTCAATCTCGTCCCCGGCAACGGCGCCAGTTTGTTAGCACTGGAATTGAACCAAAGGTTGCGAAAGGCTCGTTCCCAGGTAACAGTAAAATTGCTTTAGACTGTCCTTCTGGCCTAGCACAGTCAGAGAGGGATCTCTCGTTTACTTACCAAATTTGCTCACACAATATATTCAATCGAGAACGGTCAGGAGGTCAAATTCTTGAATGGGGCAGGTATATTGTTATCAGGTGTAGGCGGGATGATCAAAGAGGGGAACCATTGGACAATGGAATCAATAGTCCTAGTATGGAACATGTTGCAGGAGGTAAAGAATTGTGTAAATTTACAGACAAAGGCAAGGTAGCCGCCCATATTTCAATCAGGAGATATTTAGCAGTTCACTAGTGGATGAGAGGAAACAATCCATCACGCAGAGCATTTACACGATGAATTCTGCGTGACTTTAGAAGAAATTGTTTAAAAATGTTTGAAACAAAGGGCGAAGAGCATATAGGATGAATTCTTGACCTTATACACTACTGTCCAAACATGAAAGCAAATAACAAACTAGAATGAAAAACAGGATAAACATTCATGTAAGGAAGTTACATATTGAAAGAAAAGACAACACAAGAATCTCTGCCCTGAAGAATTATCATTCCTCTACAATTTTATTCACATCACAGAAAGCCAAAAACAAATTACAATGGAGAGCCTCGACCCTTGAAATTTTACCAACCAACCCCCATATCCCTCTACCGAGAGTATATTTATAGTATCTTAGACCTGAGACAAATCCCTGAAACAAAACCTGGAAACTATTTTCAGTCACAATCAGACACTAACAGTTTAGAGTGTGGTACTATTGCAACGATTTACAAATATTAATAGACATTATGGAATAAGTGGGTGTTCTCGACCTGGATGACATCCCAACATTTCCGTTGCTGCGTCTATAGACCTCGAGGATGATGCCTTTTGGTTGCTTTCAGGTGAGTCACCATTGACTGGGTTTTGAACTCTCTAGGCAGTTTGTTGAGTCAGCATAGTGCCCTTTCTGCCCCTTCATTTGTGTCTCCTCTGTGTTCAAAGTCACCTTTATGCATGGACACAAACTGGCAGGGAAGCTTGTGCCCCCTACTTGCTCAACCTTATCTGCACCCCCTCCCTCTCTAGGTAAGGCTCCCCGTCTTTAGGTGATATGGCTCCGCCACAGGGATGATTTCTCGTGTACGTATGCTACAAATGGAACCTAGGGAATCAATCAATCTGTCGGGAGGCAAATCATGCATGGGAACGTCTAATATACTATTATATATGTCATGGATGTGATACCTACGGCCTTGAGACCTTCTCAACCCTTCGATTTGGTGCCTTTCACATCTGTCGTCCACGTTTCTTTAAAATTCAGCCGTTGATTCATGATCAGCCTTCATCGGTACTGTCCGATCGTGTGCATGTTAACATTTGGCCAATATTCCCTTGTCTAATCGAGCAATCATTTTCAAGTTGCGGAATCCTCCACGTTCATTGATCAATCCCAACCCTTCGTTGTGACCATTGATCTCTGCAGCCAGTACCACTTTTCCCGACTTGGAATTGCAATTTTATCTACGCCAGTTCGGATAGCGAAATCATCTATGGCCATGTATCTGCTCATTCTCTTATCTCCGCCGTCAGAAATCTCCGTCCTACAATCCATTTCATGATTCGTAAAAGCTCCTTCTTCCGTGCACGTTTTCCCAACAGAATCGCCTCAGGTCGTCGATCGGGCTTCGCCTCAGGCCGTCGATCGGGCTTCGCCTTGATCACGGCCTTTCATCATTTATCCCTTTTAACAGGCCTCGCGAATTCCCAATTTAAATATTTCCCCATATCTCCGGCCCGTGGGATCTCGCTCTATCGTTGATCTTTTCCATTGTTACTCTGGATTATTGATCCACAACGCCCATTTATTTCATTTTCATTGCTGCATTTCTTGACCTTTAGAAGGATCTACCGCCGTAGATTGAGATCCCTTCTCCATCTAACAGTCTTAGCTGATGGAAGCTGGCGGTTTGATAAGCTGAGAGGCACTCGTATAATTCTTCATTGAACAGGATTCTTTTCGAATCTTTCCAAGCCCATAACTCGAAACTTCAAACATAGTTCTAACACCTTCTTTCTCGTGATATCTCATCACAATCAGTAAGAGAAGGTCTATTGCAATATGGTAATTATGAGGCGTTTAGGAGTTTTTATTGATCCGAGTTGAATCTAAAAGTAATTATGTGTTATTTAAAATTCTCTCATGTATTGAAACTAATGGTGCCTTAATTTAAAGGTTTTGAAGGAAATCACATGGATAATATGAAAGTTTCTATGGGATGCCAAGAAGACCAACAATTCAAAAAATGAATTACAAGGGTTGGTATGAATCAAGCACACACTCATGAAATGGATAGAAAGTATGCACGTCATAGAAAGTGAGTTACACTATGATAATCATATATACTTGAACTGACAACTTTTAGCATTGAATGAATTTTAATTATAGCTAGTAGTCAATTAGGACATGAGGGAATGCTTTCTTGAAATGCCAACGAACTTCTTTTCTATTTGTGTTTATAAATTTGTGAGTGTAGTTTAGTTTAGTTTAGTTTCAACACTACGCTACCAAGGAGATAGGACTCAATGCATAAGTATAGGTGCCATTTATTTTAGGTCTTAGTTTCATTTTGATGTATGTACTTGAAATACGTAGATTATTTGGTTATCTCAATTCAATATAAACATGTAGTTTAAATTTTGATTGGATTTTTTTTCAAGCACAAGAAACTCTGTAGCTTATTTCTAAATCACTCTAATTATTTTTCTCTTCATAATTTCTTAGCATTTTAGAATTAAATTCGACTGCACAAATTTGTGTGTAAGTTATGAATACGTTAGATGTCCAATTATGAGTCTATTGTACATATTTTTAGGAACTATAGCTTAAGTTTTCATACAACACTTGTAGTCCTATAGTTTATCTTTTAGTATAAACACTTCCTACAGCTTGGATTTTAAATTTGAATTTGTTAACACTACAATGATCTTACTTACGTCATTACACATGTTTTTTATAAATATATTTTTAGACAACGATATTTCGATTATGAAATCATGTGTTTTAAGCAAAGGTATTTTCATGTAAGTTGTCACAGATAGGATTCGTAAGTTCCAATAAAATAGTTGTGTGAATTATAACTTCTTCTTTTTAAACATCGTAAGAAATTAGTGATAAAATGAACTTCTAAAGTCTGTACAAATAGTACAGTCATCTTGTAAGCACTCAGACCCCTGGTTGGAAAAACAAATGTACAAGTAATCTAGACATCTTGTAAGTACTCAGACCCTTGGTTGGGAAAAAAATGTACAAGTATTCTAGAAATCTCTACTTCTATTAGAAAAGTGCTTAGTTGACCCATCATTTTTGGCAGAAGAGATGCCAAAGGTCTTTAAAAAAATTCATTGATTTAGGAAAGACACAAGCTAAGGGGATCATCTAGGGGAATTGTTGACAACCCCTTCTACTAGATTCTATATGTAGTGTCTTGCATTAGTGGTAGATCATATAGGATGCATGAATCGAATTATACATCCCAAAGTTTGATCTAGTGGTGCAATAAGAACCTCTCAAGTTAATAACACACTATTAGGAAAATCAATAAGAGGAGGAGTCTTAGGGGTAAAGATTGAATCCCAACCATTTATTTAGGAACAAGTTGTTAAACCCAATCTTATGTACTCAATCCTGAGTTTGCTTCCATAGATGATCTTGCACCAATAAATTATATTAAAAATATTGTAAGAAAATAAGAATGGATTAGTGGCCATCCAATCTCAAAATTTCAAAGAGAATCGAATTCAAGAACCATAATTCTCTATAGAATCCATTTATTTTGACAAATTTGTAGCTCAAGAAGGCCCAAGTTATTGTAAATTCAATCGTTTGAACAACATGGTCGAAGAAGACAGAGAATCCTCCAACAAATAAGACCCTTGTGACTTTTGAATTCCTAGTTCAAGATTCCCACAAAATAATGCAAGTAAAGAATATTCCATTTTTCTCTCTGGAAAGTTTTCATGGCCTTTCCAAAAATATATGTATACTTTCCTTTTTGAATTTGATGTGCTATGTCGAAGCTATGATTACTATTCAAATACATAGAGGCTAAACTTATTTTCCACCAAACTCAATAATGCAACACTTTGTTGGTCGATGGAGTTAGGTGGAAATCTCACTCGAACATGTCAAGAAATGAGGCAAGCCTTTATAAAAAGGTATAAATTCTATTGTGAAGCAAGAAATCAACGAGAAGATATTTTCAAGGTGACTAAAAAATAAGATGAAATCTTGGAAAATTGTGTTGAGAGATTCCAATATAATATAGAGATATTAAAACAACACAGCTCGGATCAACAGACTTTGAATCGTTCTCTGAAGAGGAATTCAAGATGGCAATATCGATTTTCTAAATTTAATGGTAGCATGGGATATTTTCCATCTATATTATGAGTAAATCTATGATTTACGTAGAAATTACTCAAGAGGTAGTGCAAAACATGAAAAATATCTTAGAGACATTGTTGACATAATCACAAATTTTACGGGGAGGAATAACTTAAGTAAAAATGGAAATCTATTGGAATATTTTGAAATAGATATTCTCAACTCCCTTAATTCTTAGCTAGACATGTTGTAAGCCAAGAATAAATATGATGATACAGAGTTGGTGTTATCATTTTTTTGTTCCAAATATCGAAAAAATCACCCTCTCAAGGACTACCCACTGAACAACATAGAAACCCATGCTACCTATGAGTAGAACCATGCAAATAGTACTTGTCCTCCATTACTAGAACTAAAATTTGTTTATAAAGGAGCTATCGAAGGAACACAACAAATATGTTTTTATGCTAAAATATGACCATGGAATCCATGACTACTGAGTATGATACAAGACTCAATTGCAATAATTTTCTTCATTTTGGGATAACAATCAATACCCACCTCAAACTTGGTGTCCAATCATGCCATGGAAAAAATGATTCCTTATCCAACCCAAAATAAACCTTAGAAAGAAGTTGGTGAGGGCCCCTTTTTGGAAACTTTCCAGAACAACTATCCCAACAATACCCATAGCAGCAACATCTTGAATTTACTCAATAACAACTACAACTTATTTCAAATCAACCTCCTCAAATTCTTGTACAACCCATTCTTAACCCAAACAATAAAGTGACTCGTCCTACTTAGAATGCAAAGTTTATAGGTTTCCCTACTTATTTTATCTCCCGTGTGGACTATCAATAGATCCATATAGGGTCGAGGAGAGTTGTTAATAAAGGCACTTCTCCAATCATTCTTGAAAGATGATGAAGAAGTTCCTCATCAACCAGAGGATCACTCTGGTAACCATGGTGATCATTCTATTGAACATTATGATGACCAAATTCCTGCAATAGTACAAACCTTTTCTACATGAAAAACAAATCAACCAAAACCATATGATATTGTCATCCTTCCACCTTATCCATAGAGTTTAATTATGGATAACCTAATTACTTAGTCAGAGTTTAATTTCCTAAGAGAATTGTGAAATGTGTTTGTCTAAATTCCATTATTTCCAATAATCAAATATGTATGTATTTATGCAAAGATTGTATGTAAGCTATGCCTAAGAAATTCTAGTAGGGAAAAGGACCCCCAAATTTTTCATGTTATTATTAAGCTAACATGCTTAATACCTGGGAAGTCTTTATGGCCAAGTATGTTGAGCTAGAAAGATTTATAGTTAATGTTCATATGAATAACATTCCTATTTCAAACACCTTAATTGACTTAAGAATTGCCATCAATCTCGTACAAAGGAAACTATGGAGAAGCTCTAATTTCCCAACATACACCACACTCCTTCAATCCCGCATTTTATTAATTGATCTTCTATAAAGTTAGAAGGGGGTATTGGAAGACAAAACAATATGTGTGGATTCATGGGAATACTCGACAGATTTCATGGTTCTACAATCAAAATCAAACCTTGGAGGATACCATTTTATTTTGGGTAGGCCATGGTTAACTACTGTGGATGCATACATTAGACATAGAACAAGGGATATGAACATCTCTTATGGTAATTACACTAAGAAAATAATCTTCTATCCTCCACCAAATCCCTCCACATATCATGAAGTGCCTATTTGGATAGAAAATTAGGAAAACATTGACGAGACTATTCAACCATTACTCACACCAGACTAAGCTATGAATTTTAAGGATGAGACTAAAGATTATTTGATTAGAAAATTCATATATAATCCCTTCGCATTTCACATCCAACTTTTCCATCCTTCGTTCATATCTTTGACAAGTATCCTTAAGAAAACCATTCATTAAGTACTCTATCATTGTAATTCAATTCAATGTCATATTCTTTATTTGTCATATCATAATCACTCAGTACTTCACCAATGGAAATTAAGTCAAGATGGACACTTAAGATCAATCCTAACTTAAACACCTCTCAAAACAACTAATAGGTTCAATTACTACAGATAAACAACAATGTTTTTTCCTAAGAATACACTGATATGAAAGCAATCCACCTTGATCTATGTACTCACCACATTTATATCAATAATGGATGCCAACCTTGACAACCTAAGCATTGAATGAACCCTGCTATGAAAGAGTATGAAAGAGTTGGTGAAAGAAGAGCTACATAAATTACTAAATGTGAATTTCATTTATCCTATCTCAAATAGTTAGTTGTTCTCACAATCGCTAATTGTGCCTAATAAAAATAGTAAGTGATGCATCTGTGTTGACTACAGAGAACTATACAAATCCACTTTAAAAGACCATTTTCCTCTGCATTTCACAAATCAAGTCCTCAATATGCTGGTTAGAGACGTAGCTTTTTTTTCTCGAGATGGAAAATGTGCACATAATAGTTAATTAAGTGCTTAAATATAAAGGATGGTGGATCAAGGTTGTTAAAAAAATTGATTTTACCATGAGAAATAGAGTTGGGCACTATTTAAAAATATATATAAGTGGATTAGTAATGTGACTATAGCCTGAGTGAGCCTAACGGTTGATAACACGTGTTTCCTCCTAGGAGGTCATAGGTTCAAATCCAAAAGGGAGTAGGGTATGTATACCTCCGTAGATTTTTTTTTTAACCATGGGAACAACAACCTCCCAAGAGTATATACAACAACCCGTAAGCCAGATATACTACTAACTTGTGACTTAGCAGGGGGCAAGATATCCCGAATACCACAAGCAAGGGGGTCTCATACAAGTAAGTCATTGCGCGAAGGAGGTACCTTGTCACACAAGTAAGGGGCTCTCATACAAGTAAGTTGTTGCACAGAGGAGTTCCCTTGTCCCACAAGCAAGGGGGTCTCATACACAAATTTTGTGTTTGGCTTGGTTATGACCTTAAAAATAAATTATGTTATTATTATGTCTCTTGATTGTCCAAACATATATTAAACGTTCAACGAATAGATTTAATACAAGTGGCGAGGGAAAAGACTCAAAATGGAAATTTCAAATCATGATCAAAAGGATTAAATAAAATGTGTTTTCAAAGTTGAACTAGTCACAGATTTCGCAGTGGATAAGTGACAGCAATCAATGACTCTTGTTGATTGTGGAGGATGGATATGTCTATGTTTAATGAGGCACGTTGCCTCCAAAAAACAGAAATTGCCTTAAAACTTGTGGTATTCCCTCGACAATTGTGAAGGAAAATGTACCATCCACAAAACCACTCTCGTTTCCTTTGCAAACCGCTTGTGTACAATATGAGTTGGCCCTATGAATTGAATATGTTTTCATGGGAACTTAATGTTGCAAACTACGATGTCTAGTAAAATCAACTGGTAGATGACACATGTTTAGCTGGTGTTGATAATTAATAAATATAGTTTCCATAGAATAAAGGTGCCCATGCTATAATGGAGGTTGTTGTTTTTTTAATTCCGAACATGAGTTCATATGGTGATTTGGGGGTTGGAGAAGTTTGAAAGGTTGCAAAAGAGTATATACCAATGATGAAGTTTCATCCAACCTTGGTATAATTTCACATGTATTGTAATATTCTCTCGCAATTGTTAATATTTATGTTTCAGAAGAGTTGTGTTTGGAATTAATATGGCTCCTAAAAGGAAACCAACCACTTTGGCTAAGTCTCCCACCCAATTTCTTGATTATGAGCACCCTATAGATCAGGACAAGGATATTTTCAAATGTTTTCTTATTAGAGAAACCCCTTACGATCTCTTCCAATGAGATACTTAAGAGGACGAAGTTTCTTGAAGGGTGGGTCTATGTAATGCCCCATATTTTGACTCGACAACTTTTTAGATAGACATGCTACGATTTATTTTCTTAGTATTTGTTGGACTTAGTTTGACTGAGTAAACTATATTTACGACATGCTCGACCATATTATATGTTGTCACTATGTTTGTGATGACATTATGATTAAGATGTCATTATGATTATGATGTTACTATGTTTATGCGGATATTATGTTGACTATTAAAAAGTTTCTTTATTTATGACGATAATTATATGTTTCATTTATTCCCATTGATTAAAAGTTATGTGGTACGTGGATATCGTTTCTATGATATGATCCCTTGAATTATTATATGTCTAGTTACCTTTGATATATTTTGTTGCTATAAGAATGAATAATAATGATGAGGATCGGTTGATCATGGAGATAATGAACCCTGTCCGGTCAATGATCCTCTTGCTCAGTGCTAAGCATGGCAGAGACGACAGCGAGAAACGAAATAATCGAGAAGTACCAGCTTCGGCGCCGGCAAACATTAATGCCAACAGTCCCCTTTTGCATTAGCTTGGCCGCATGTAGGAGTGCTCGCACCAACTTACTCCATCTGTCCTCCCTTCCATCTGATCGTCCATCTGTGTTATCACGGAAAGATCCCTAGTGGCCAGGTGGCTACATTGTTGGGCCCAATCCTCCTCTTCATTACCGTCAAGCCTGTCACATCGGAAGTCGACTCCACACACCACGCCAGCATTCGCTAAATAGTCAGCAACCTTGTTGGCCTCCCTTCTGACGTGGTGAAAAGAGATGGCGGGGTGCGCATGAAGAAGGACACATAGACGCTCTAGTCTGTACACTAGGTGCCAGCTAGGAGAGATCTTCTCCATTGTTTGTCCATTCAGAAGATGCTCAGCCACTATGATGAGGGTGTTGGAATCACCTTCAATTATCGCCGGAAGGAACCCCCCATTGATCAGCACTTCCGAGCCTCGAATGAGGCCTTCTAACTCAGCCGAATTGTTTGTGTCCTGCCCTATAGCTCCCATGAACACGTTCTTGATCCGGCCTTCTTGGTCATGACAAAGACCACCGAAACCAGCCTGACCTGGGTTGCCATGAGACGCGCCATCAAAATTCAGTTTAAAAACACCGAGGGGAGGAGCCGACCAAATTGCTAGGCTAGAGGGGATGCACAGTTTGTCCCGATAGAGCAGAGCAGCAATCAACGGCCTATTCAGCCCCCAATTCTCTACGATCTAGAGTTCTTCCCTTGGGAAAATCTTATCCTGTTTGTGCCACTACATGCACCTAATAGAAGATAACAGGTTGTCTTGCACCGTGTTCCAGACCGCCTCCATATTTTTGCACTGGTTGTGAAAGATCCTAGCATTCCACTCCTTCCAAACACACCACATGACCATGCCCGAAAAAGCATCCCAGATGGTTCTGATGATGGGATTTTTGAAGGCTCTTGGACACCATTCTCTTATGGTCTGGGAGGGTTGGCCCCAGATCCTGTCGCTCTGTCTGAACCTCATCGGCCCCTTGTCCCAAATTGTAGCGGCAAAAGGGAAGCTGTCCAGCAAGTGACCCATCGTCTCCTCTGCTTGATGACACAAACAACACTGAGACGGTCCAATAATCCCCCGCTTTCACAAGTTGTCACATGTAAGGATCCTTCCTTTGACTACAAGCCAATCCTTCCTCTGACTACAAGCCAAACAAAGACGGCCACTTTGGGCCATAAGTTGACACTGATACTGTGGGCCTCCTTGACGCTGAAGGATACTTTTGAAGAATAACCCCACTGTGTAAGATATTAGGGCCTTCTTGAGCCTTGATAAAGTGCTTGTTCAATTCCTCCTGGAAGGCTTCCCAGTCCTCCTCACTCATAAGATCAGGTTTCTCAGGGAAATTCCACCGATGGTAATCCATTTGGAATCCCAGTCCCCACAATTGGTTCACCAGAATCCTGCCCCTCTCGATCTCCTACTGTTTGATGAGAGCCCACCAGGGATCCCTACCGAGGATGGGGAATTGGTTCCAAGAATCTTCCCAGAACTTCGCCCTGCTGCCATCCCTGATCTCCCAGAAAGTATGCTCTTGGATAATTATTTTTCCCGCCGTGGATTTCAACCATATGGATGATCCACTAGGGGCTTCGTTGAAGCGAATCAGGAGATGTCTGGGTCTGTCCCTGGCATATTTTTTGCTCCACAATTTTGCCTAGGGTTTCAATGAATGATTGACCCACCTCCACCAAACCTTGGCCCCGAGGATCTCCGACATAACTTCAGGATCCCTAAGGCCCAAACCCCTCTGTTCCTTAGGTTTGCAGACATCCTCCCAGCTTACCAAAGAGAATTTGGCCTTTTCCCCATTCCTCCCCCATAGAAAATTACGTTGGATGCTTCGAATTTGCTTAAGGATAGCCTTTGGCACAACTAAAATCGAAAAAAGGTAACTCAGCATCGCTTGTAAGATGGCCTTAACCAAGATCAACCTACTAGGAAAGTTAAGGGTGCAAAGCACACAGCTTGATAATCTCTGCTTTAGTCTATCCAAGAGTTCCTGCCATTCTTCTATTTTAGGCCTTCCAATCCCGAGGGGAACACCAAGATACTTAGACGGGAAATCCCCTCTGGAGAATCCCAAGATTCTTAGGATATTCCTCTGGGTCGCCGGGGGGTATTGACAAAGAAAACCTAAGATTTATTAGGGTTAACCGCCAAGCCTGAGGCCTGAGCAAAAAGGTCCAGACTTTTTTTGAAGCTTCGAGCTTCTTGGACTGAAGGGTGCCCCATGATCATAGTTTCGTCCGCAAATTTTTGGTGGGTCTGAGGGGGCGCCCCCTCATGTGCTTTCACTCCATGAATTGCCCACTTTCAACCTGGTCCGCAATGAGGCGACTCAGGCCCTCCGCCATGAGGATGAAAAGAAAGGGGAATAGAGGGTTCCCTTGGTGAATGCCCCGAGAAGGCTGAAAGGAGGAAGTTGGGGATCAATTAAGGAGGATATTAAAGAAAGGCGAGGAAACCAGGCCCATGACCCACTCAACCCAGTCGGGAGAAAAGTCATAGGCTCCCAACATCTTCTCCATGAATTCCCAGTTGATCTTATCGTAAGCTTTTGCAATCTCAAGCTTAATCATCATCCTAGGGGATCGCGAGCTTTTGAGCGAATGCAACACTTCGTGCACAAGAATAACCCCATCCAAGATTTTCCTACCTTCCACAAAACCCAATTGTTTTGGGCTTATAAGCATCAGGAGGAGGGGTTTGAGTCTATTATCAATGACTTTGGAGATGATCTTGTATATGACATTGCATAACACAATTGGCCTGAATTTGTCGGGGGAATCCGCCCCTGCCTCTTTTGGGATGAGTGTGAGGAAGGTAGCGTTGAATGCTTTAAGGACCCCTTTTTTAGTTCTAGATTCCTCCATAATATCGAGCACATCCTCCTTAACAAGATCCCAAAAGAAATGGAAGAAGTTGGATGTGAAACCGTCTGGTCCAGGAGCCTTTCTCAGAGCCATCTGGTTGACTGCTTCCTCAACTTCTTGCATCCCAATGGTATTATTCAGCATTTTAGTGTTTTCTCCAGTGACCAATCTAGGAATTAACCTAGTGATTTCTTCGATGTCCCTGCTTCTGTCTCCCCCATCTTCCCTGAGAATCTCTGAGAAGTGTTGGGTGAGCTCAGCTTCTATCTCCCTCCTAGTGTCCACTCTGTTTCCTTCTCTAGTTTTAAGCCTCTGGATTCTAGAACTGTTCCTATTCCGGATCACCGAGTTATGAAAGAATTTATTGTTTCTTGCACCCTCCTTCAGCCATTTAACCCTCGCCTTATGTTGCCAATATAGCACCTCTTGTTTTTCCCTAGCTTCCAACTGCACCATAAGCTCCTTTTCTGTTTTTTTCATATCCTCGTTCCATCCAATTTCCATACCCTTTCTGTTGATGAGATCTAGCTCCAGCAACAGTTGTTTTTTGTCCTAAAAAATGTTTCCAAATTCCTTTGTGTTCCATGTGTGGATATTAGCTTTCAGGGCCTTTAGTTTCTGCTGAAATCGAAACATTATGGTTCCTGGGGGGGGACCAGTTCTTGCCACCACTAACTTACCACGTTCTTGAAGTCCTTGTGTTCCATCCAAAAACTTTCAAAACAAAAGGGTTTCCCCCTATGGGAGCAAGACCAATCCCAAGAGAGGCTGATGGGCCAGTGGTCTAAGTCGTTCACCGGGAGGACATCGGCCAGAATTTCCCCCGTACTATGCATGACGTTTTCTGACACCAAAAAATGATCCAAACGGGAGGCAACCAAGTGCTCCCCTCTGCGCTTATTATTCCACGTGAACCAGCCACACCTCATTTCCACATCAACCAGCGAGCCCTGACCAAGGAGTTCACTGAATGCTTCCTAGAATTTGTCCAGGGCTCTTCTTCCACCTTTCTTTTCTCCAAGATTTGTGATCAGTGTTAAATTTCCCCCAAGCACCCATGACCCCTGCTTCGCTTGCTCCTAGAGCCAATTGAGGAAATCCATAAATGATTGTTTCTCATGGAAACAGCTGGGTCCATAGATGTTTCCTATCATTCCCCGGACTCCCGAATCCAGAAAGCAAAAGTCTGCCATTAGGGCAAACTTATTGGCATACCAGTTGGAGAATTCCACCGATCGTGGCTGCCATAGGATAGCAATACCGCCTGATTGTCCTGCTGCATCTATGGTCATGACCTGACTTCCTTCTAAGTCTTGTCCTTGATCTTTGCGAGGCCCCCATAACTACATTTGGTTTCTTGGAGGAACAAAAAAATCTGGGGATTCCTGCTTAATCTTATGGTTTATTGCTTTCCACTTCCTAGGGTTACTACACCCCCTTATATTCCAAGAAATGAGCTTCATTAGCAAACCTTTTTAGCTTCAGAGAAGGTCGCCTAGATCGCAGGGTACTGACCAGATTCGATCAAACGCACTCCCACCGCTGCTATACGTTGCTTGTTTGTCTTCCTCCCACGACGCAGTTCCTCCTCTGGAGACTTCCTCTTACTGCCCTTCTGGGCGTCTGGGTCAATCCCCAAGATTTCCACCGCACCTGTTCGGATAATGGCTTCCTGTAGAAGTTCAAGTTGACGTCTCAAGACATACACTTGTCCCTTCTTTCTGCATTCTTCCTCTATGGCATCCAGGTCTAACTCGCCCAGATCCATATCTTCCCCCTCATCCTCCTCCATTCCTTCCATCTGATGGGTTTCCTTAATTACTGGTGATTTGGATGGGCCTTGCTGCTGGTCTTCAGTCATTGGCACTACCTAAATCTCTTCACCCTCTTCCAGGGACACTAGTGCTTTGAAAGAGTTCCCTTTAGTTTTCTCACAGGACAAAGTTTCCATGCACGGCGGGGTTTCCCCCCCCCCCTTGCCGCGTCATTTGTTCTTGACCTGGATAAACCCGTCATCAACCACAGCTTTGGGCGGCGCAAGGCCAGCCAGATCATGCCGAAGGCTATCTCTGGGGCAGTTTCTTCCCAAATAACAGTATTCATGACAGTGCCAGCATCTAAAGGGGAGCTATTTGTAATCAATAGGTTGAATCCATTCCTCATCTTCCTAGTTTATACTGATTGCTTTGGGAAACTCTCTAGATAGATCCATGTAAACACAAATCCGAGCAAAGGCCGTGTACCTTTGGATCCTCGTTTGTTCTGCAACTTTTATGAATTCTCCCAGACTGTTTCCAATGTCCCGCAAGGTCTCCAAGTCCCAGTATTCACCTGGGAGGGAGAAGAGGCGAATCTAGACTGGGGCAACTGTCATGTCTTCCGTTTCTGGGTTGAAACGCTCCTTCCATGGCCACAAGAAAAGGCCCGCTGAGAAGAAGAAATAGGGACCTCCCTCCATGATTCTATCCCTATCATCCCGGTTAAAGAAGATAATGGTGAAGAAACCCTTGGACCCCAGCTGGAGATCGTAGTGGCCTTTAGGTTTCCACACCCCATTGATCCACTTGACCAGGTATTTTTCCCTCGACCAAATCCCCACAAATTTCCCTATTAATGCCTTTTCCTTCCAAGTCTTGATCTTTCCCCTGACTGCCTTAGATTTGATCTGAATCGCGGGTATGGAAGCCATTCTTGGGAAACAGCCGCCCATACTCGATTGTTTGCCTTTCCTGGGAACATGTTGAGACCCGTCCCCCTTGCCATCCTCTGCCAGGTCCTTCCTCCTCACGCTAGGAGACCCAACGTCCTGGGCGGGCTCCCCTTGCCCTAATGCTGCCATGGCACCCTACAGAAGGCCAAGATACCGGGCAGAGCCTACAGCCCGGTGCCTTCAGGAACCACGCGCCTTGATCCGATCCTCCACACTCCTTTTCAAACCCTCGCTAGCCCGAATCCCTTCCGACCTCTCATGTGTAAATCATTTCATCATTGCGGGCTGTCGGTTTATACCTAGGGGTTTATAGTGGCAGTCGACGGATTTGATCTTGGGCCTCGCCCAGGCAATTCCGATGAGTTACCGATTTCCCTACTTAAAAAAAAAAAAAAAATCATTTCATCATAAGTTAAAATGGTATATTAAATTAAATAATTGAACCCACAAGATAGGGTAGGATTTCATTAGACCAATACCAATATTTTCAGATCTTGAATTGAATAAAATAATAAAGATATCCACCGCTACAAAACTTGATGGGTCAACCTCATCACTAATTAATTATTATTTTATTCAATCAATTTAATGTTTGAACCGTGAGTGGGTCTTGTAATTTGACACACCACCTCGTAAAGATACCAAATTGAATTCTTCAAGTGAAGTAGTAAATAGTGTACAATAAACAGTTTTAACTAACCATGATGGCATTGAACTCCTCGAGGAAATCGATGTAAAATATATATTATTTTATTGTATTTGAAATTTTAAATCAGAAAGAAAATAAACGTTTGGGGTTTCGTGGGATTTGATGGGAGGTGGTGGAGTAAACCCAAAGAATTGAGGAGGAGGAAAATGGTATTTAGGTGAGAACGTATGGGGGGAGAAGGGGCAATTTGGTTTTTGGGAGAGACTGCACTATGAGGAATTTGGAATTTGGTTTTTGTTTGAAGTGAAGTCTTTCAAGGAGAAACTCAAAGCTTAGAGGAGGGGGATAACTCCAATGTGGAGGATGAAAATTCATGAGATATTGTGTTATTAAACTATGGAAGAAATTGCTATCAAGGTTATTGGCTATGGGCTCGGGGGTTAGGAAATCCGTCGACTTCCTAGGGCTATCAAGATGATAGTTGGTCGGTAGAGTGGACTCTTTTTTTTGGGTTGCTAAGGGATACTAAGGAAATTTGCAGGAGGTACCGGAGCTAAGGGATATACTACAACGTTGTTCCAGGTATTCTAATATTCATCACATAGAAATTTCAATTTTCAAAAAGAAATGTGGTAATTGCTTTAAAATTTTAACTTATGGTTATGTTTTGTACATGATTAGATATAAATGATAGGATTTCTAAATCTAGTGCAAATGTTTGAATCCAATTATGATGCAAATAAAATCACTTTTATATATAAGTAGAATTAAAACTAAACCATAATCTGAGTTGTGCTACATCAGAACATAAGAATTTCAGATATAGTGTCGATGAGCACTACAGTTTCGTATTTAAAAATGCTTGTGAAACCATTCCTTTTGGGGAATTTGGTCTCACTAGAGTGATTCTTCCAACCACTCATTAATTGTTTGTTTATGTTTCATTGTTATGTGTGAAAAGCTATATAATCCAATCAAAGATAACCTAAGATGAGGAAACTCTGGTTACGTAATTTAATTCCTTAATGGCGGTACAAAAAAGGGATTTAGTAGCTAGATTTTTCTCAAAAGGAGCTAATGTTCTAGAAGTTACTCTACCTTTTCAAGATAATATATTTACATATTTCTCCCAAGAGGTCATTTCCATGATTTATTTAGTTTTGGGTTTTGAGGATGATAGTATAGGTGATGAAGTCGTTCTATGGTTTATGAACAACATCAAACATGCTGAAAATTTATATTATTTCAATTATGTATTTGATAGCATCCATAATCAATTAGTCCAGTTTCCTTCCTTGAAGTGTTTCAAGTACCAATAATATATGATATATCTAATAATGTACTTTGATTTATCTCATTTTGAACACTTAGGCTTGAACCATAATCATGAGTAAGGTCATCCACTTTTGATGATAGAATGAACAAAAATTGCCAAAAAGCAAAATTTGAAGAAAAAAAAATAGTTTTAAAATATTTGTATATAAATTCATATATAATGTTTACAAAGTGAACCATAAAGATAACCAACCTAGGTTTTTTTTAGAGTGTAAACAATTACTTCACTTGACTCTTGATTCTAGGTTACATGATTGACACCTATTTCAAGAATGCATTGTTCTTATAATCTATGGATAAGAGATGAAACCATATTTATTTCCCATTTTTCTTGACCCCGATATATTTTGTTCTATAATGCATACACAAAGGCTAAACTCATATTATATTTACTTTACCTCAATAAATCAAAAACCACTTTTACATTGCTTGTTGGGTATTTTCCCTCCTAGTAAAGAATAAATATGTCATGCTCATGGTAGAAAGAATGATGTAATCTCTGAATTTCATGGAAGGACCATGAAAGATTGATGTAATCTTTGAATTTCATGGAAGGAAAGGCTTGGACATCATGTTATTTATAACACAAGGGTTGCAACCAATTATACCCCTTATATTCATCCTGCAGATGTAGAAATGGAAAGGTTAGCAGACAAAGAAAGTTTGGAAAAGGTTTGGGAAGTGTTGTAGGGCCAACCTATATATTTTAATATGAAGCAAGTAGTCAAGAAGGAACTAGTCAATCAACAAAATGTCACATTGGAGATCATTCAAATTGATGTTGATTAATGATCGACTAAAACAAATACAATATCTAATTCTACTGCTACCATGGTGGTAAACGTGGACAATAATAAACTGGAGTAAGATGTGGAATATGTAATGGACACACATGACAAAAAGGAATTGTGGAAAATAAAGGAAGGAATAGGAGAATTACGTGAACTTGACATAAGCCAAACCAATGGACCCATTTCTAAGAGGATAATAGTAAAGGGGAATCATAAAAATAACTACAGGAAGAATCCGATATTAAAATGATTGAAATTCATGACAATGATACTAGCAAGCAGATTCTTGGAAAACGAATGGTGCCCATTGTTCAAATTCCAACAGACTTTACATCTAAATAAAAGTCCCATAATAGTGTGAATAAATATGTTTCACTTAACTTGGTCAGTGGAAAAGATTAAGATGTTTTCACATAAATGGACTTGATGTAGAAATAATACAACTAAAAGAAAATTTATATTCTCAAAATAGTCATGAAGGGTTAGCACCTCCCACTGCCCAGATTATTGACTACAACCATTTAGGACAAATGTATATTTGATATGACTATTTTATATTCAAAGGTTGATAAGATTGAATTTGAGATTGAAGCACATGGATATGAAACCATATAGGTTGGGATTGATTTAAATGAGAAGCATGTGATTTCCAATATAGAGTGGCATAAACAAATGGGAAATGTCGTGTCAAGAGACTTACTACAAGACAGAACTAATGTAAAAATGATGAGGGGAATGTTAACAAAATTGGAGAATCAATTGAAAAAGGAATATATTGTTAACAAGGTTAAACTTGTGAATATTCATGATCTTGAGCGGAAAGTGATTTCTATGGGAACACATCCAAATGATGAAGAAGTTGTCAAATTAGTGGGACTTGGTATTGGCATTTTGTAAGATCGTGACCTCTCTATGCTGCTGCAGGATCCACAATCAACTCTCTGGATTGTAGAAGAATTTCATGATTGTTGCTTCAAGAAGATTTAGGATTGAATTCATCGGCTCATCGACTCTTCAGCTCTTTCTCTATTTTGAGTATTTGGCTCTGGATCATCTTTGAAGTCCTGGTCGTGGTGTTTTGAAGGACTCTATGTTGTTGCAGGTTTCACAATCAACTCCCTAGATCGTTGTAGAATTTTCTGATTGTTGCTTCAAGAAGATTTAGGATTGAGTTCATCGGCTCTTCGACTCTTTCTCTATAGGAGTTCTGTTTCATTTTAAGTAGCTATCGATCTGAAGGTCGTGTGGTCTTTCGAGCCATTCTTTGAATTGTGTTCTGATTGGTTGTTGAAGGCATTCATAGCCTTTTCAATGGTTTAGAAGGAAGATCTCAGATCTAGGTTCTATTTTTTTTTCAAATAGTTTCATAAGAAAAGCAGTTTGGAGCTCAAATACTCTTTGATGGACAACGGAGGGGGTCATCCCCCTCCTCTGCCACCTGAATTGGATGCTTTTAAACGTCTGATTACCTTCTGTTGCAAGAGGAAAATTGGCCCAAAGTTGCAGAGATTTGTGAAGAAAGCAGACATCTTGTCTATTGAATTTCGTTATGAAAGGCCTTGTCGTAGGGCATTAAATCTAGCGGAGAGAGGGCTCATAGGGAAATTTACAAGTCTCTGGCCTTATCCTAAGGTTATTGAAGGATGGGTTCTGAGAAATTGGAGGCCCTTGATAACTGAAGTAATTCGAAACCACCTGGTCGACAGAGGATATTATGTCTTTGTCTTTGATTTAGTTGAGGATCGTGACCTTATTTTTCAAAATAGTCCATACTTCATGGGCCCTCAGGGGCTCTATTTGAATAAGTTGACTCCCGATTTTGATCCTACTCAAGATGTCCTGTATGTTGTTCCTGTTTGGGTAAGGCTTCCTCACTTATATTTACACTGTTGGAATTCAAAATCTCTGGAAACCATTGAGAACAAGCTTGGAAAATATATTGATAGGGAAGAAAGGAAATATCAGTATTCGTGTGCAAGGATATGAGTTGAATTTGACTTGGAGATAGGACTGCTTGAGGCGATCGATTTAACAATATTTGAATGGTCTCATATCCAAGAGATATACTATGAACAACTTCCTTTCAAGTGTCGTTTCTTCCATGGTTATGGTCACTTTGCCCGAAATTGAAAAAAGAAATCAGAAGAATATTTTGAAAAAGAGAAGATTGACCAGTGGACTCATGTTCAGAAAGCAGGTAATTCCTGCCAGGAAAATAGAAAGAAAGGTAAAGAAGGAAAGACTAGGAATGTAGCCACTGCTGATGGGAAGAGTCTCCTTAAAACCCAGGTTGCAAAAAAACCCATTACTTCATCTAATCATTTTGTTGTTTTAAGTTCTTCTGAAGATACTCATGTTCTTGAAGAGGGTGAAGTGCCATGCTTAATCGAGCAGGAAGATGAAGTGGAAGTAAACACTGGACCAATGGAACATTCTGGAACACCAATTTCAAAACTACCTAGTGTAGGTGCAATCCTACAAGAAAACCATCCTTCTTCAAATGGAGTCAATCCCTCTCCATCTTATGCAGAAATATTGAAGAAGAAACCGGTTGACAGTTTTGGCTCTTCTGATGAAGATTATATTGAGCAATTCTGCAATAAGGTTGGCAAAAATTCTCTAAAGGAGGATAGAGAAGAAGAGGTCGAGAGATTAGATATGCATGGCAGTCAGTCCACAATTGAAATGTTTCTTGGCAGAAGCAAGCGAACTAGACCCCAAAAGGGAGTAATAACTCCCTCTTTCATAGGTAAATAATGTTGATCGTCTCTTGGAATTGCAGGGGTTTGGGGAATCCAAACAAAGCAGAAGTGGTTAAATACTTATTGAGAATGGATTCTACTGATATTATTTTTCTCTAAGAGACAAAATTTGAAGAGGAATCTCTTCTCTCCCTAAGTAGAACAGAGTGGAAAATGAATGCTTACAAGGCGGTCAGCGCGCGAGGTACTTCTAGCAATCTTGCAACCTTATGGTGTGAGGATAAATTTCTTTTGAAAAGCTCGTTTGTTACCCAACACTGGATTTATACATAACTTTAGCACATTTCAAGTAAGATTTATTTGGCTCTTTTCAATCTTTATGTCCCTGTAAATTTTAAGGAAAAATGAGAATGTTGGAAAACACCGTCAGATTTCTTAGAAATCTATTCTCCCTCATATATTATAATGGCAGGGGATCTCAATATAATTCTAGAGCCTAAAGAGAAAAAATATGGAATGCAGGGAAAGGATCGTTTTCAATATTTCATGGAGTCTTTGATTCAATCTTGCGATCTTCTGGATTTTAAACCTAAAAAAGGTCATTTTACATGGTCCAATAACAGATTTGGGGCTTCCAACATCTCTGCACGTCTTGACAGGTTTCTTGTTCAAAGTTCCTTAATGGAGGGGAACTTCATTATGCAAGGACTCACTACTTCATAGCTCCCCTTGCATTTTATAATAATGAACAAGGTAAATCCCACACAATGTAAGAGCATTAGCCATGTTTGATAATAATAAAAAGGGTATATATCGTATTCAATAGGTATTACTTATAAGGTTATAACATAGATCTTAGGAGAATTATGTTCTAGCTTATGAATCTAAAGCTTGCCAAATACATAGGATGCTTATTATTGCACTAAACTACTTTGTAAGACCGAGATGTAGATGGTGGTCGAAGGTAGTATAGGAAAACATAATGTGCCATCCATAACTGAGAACATAAACACGTGTTTACACTACATTGTATGCTACTCTTGCTCTCACCATACTCTTAGGATTTATTTAGTTGTACAAATCCATATTAGAAGTTATATGTAAAAAAAATTGACATTGTAATTTCAATTTGAATTTGAACCGAATTTAACGAGGATGAAAGGGCTCTAAAGACTGTAGAGAGGGTGAGGACGCTCTTTCACTCTTTAATTTACCATCTGGGTGAGGATTTACCAATATCAACTAAAATTTTGCCAAAATGAACTTCATATCATCATCTTATTTCTCTGATATTCGAAGAAGAGGATGATCTTGGTCCAATTCTGTCTTGTTTCGGTCCTTTTTGGATTGAGAGAGATGGCTTCTGGGAAACTGTGACTCAATCATGGTCTTTATATGTAGAAGGATATCCCAGCTTTGTATGGGAGCATAAACTTAAGAATACTAAGTCTACATTAAAGAATTGGGCTAAAAAAATGCCCATTACTCCGATGAGCAGTAGGAAAAAGAATGTGTAGAAACTAGCAAAGATTCAATTAGGAATGGAGGATATTGAAATCACCAAAGCTTAGTTGTCACTTGAACAGTCTGCTCAAATTAAGGCCTTTCATTCTTTTCGGCAGGAAGAGGAATATCTTCAGCTGAAGTCACACAGTCTTTGTTTTCTAGAAGGAGATAAAAACACAGCCTTCTTCCACCGTCAATGTATAGCTAGACTCTCACAAAATAATATTTCGAAAATACCCATAGAGGGTGAAATCATTAAAGGACATGAACAATTGAAGCAGGCTGCAAGAAGATATTATCAACACTTGTTTCATGAGGATGGAAAATCTGATGCTGAAGTGACTGCTTATTTTTTAATCAATGTCCCTTCTATTGTCACTTCAGAGGGCAATGTTGGTGTAATGAAGCCATTCACTGAAAATGAAATATTGGATGTCATCTAGGCAATGGATTCGGATAAATATCCTAGGATGGATGGATTTTCCTTCCATTTTTATAGATTTTGTTGGAACATCATAAAAACGTACCTGCTTCGCATGGTGACATCCTTCCAAAAACAATCCAAAGTGGGAGGGTCTACTAACTCCACTTTTCTTTCCTTAATCCCTAAGGAAGTTAACCCCGCAACTTTTGACTGGTTTCGACCTATTTCGCTCTATAATGCCTCCTACAAGCTTCATGCTAAACTATTAGCTAATCGACTCAAGCCTTTGTTAGGGAATCTGATTTCTCCTCTCCAAGGGGGTTTTGTAAAAGGTAGGCATCTAGTTGACAATGTAATTCAAGTTAAAGAAGCCCTCCATTCCAGTTTTCAAAGGAAGGAGAAAATAATGTTAATCAAGCTAGATATGAAAAATGCCTTTGACCGTGTTAATATTTCCTTTCTATATAAAGTCCTTCTCTCTTTTGGTTTTAGTGCCGAATTTGTTAACTTGATAAAATATTGAACAGATAGGCCCTGGATAGCGCCTCTTGTCAATGGCAGACCTTCAGATTTCTTCCAAGCTTCAAGAGGAATCTGCCAAGGATGTCCTCTATCTCCTTTCCTCTACATCCTGATGGAAGAAACTCTTAGCAGAAAGCTTAAAGTTGAAAAGGAAGCAAGCTATATTCCAGGAATTAAGATAGAAAGGGGAGTGGAACCTGTAAACCATGCCCTCTTTGCGGATGATTCGCTTCTTCTAGGAGGGGCCTCATTAAAGATTGCTCAGGCCTTTAATGAAATTCTCTAAAAATTTTGTTTAATCTCAGGAGCCTTGATCAACAAAAGGAAAAGTGTTGTTTTATGGTTGGAATGTAGATCATCTGGAAATTATTCAAATAGCTCATTCCTTGGGTTTCCCCAGATTTGATAAGTGGGAAAAGATTAAATATCTGGAATTACCTCTAACTCTGGGACCGAGTCCTCCTTCTCTTTGGTTTAAAGTTATTGCTAAGATTAAAACCAAAATTTCTTCTTGGGGTGGTCAGTAGTTAACCAAGGCTGGAAAGTTGATCTTGATTAAGGTTGTTCTATCAGCCCTTCCCATCTTTCAATCCTCTTTGTTGCTTGCACCAAAGTCTATCATGTCTCAGATTTCCAAACTTCTGCGAGATTTTCTTTGGAATGGCGGTAAAGGAAATTAGATTAAGCTCCATCTAGTAAGTTGGGATATTGTCAAAAGACCATTATCGGAAGCTGGATTGTAAATTCGAGATTCTGGCTTACCAGATCTAGCTATGGGAGGGAAAATTATTTTGCAGTTGTTTATTGATAAAAAGCACCCAGTAAGCAATATTTTTGGATGAAATATCTAAAGGGAGGTTCTTTGAGAAACTTAAAAGCATAAAATATCATTCAAGGTACAACAATATGGAATTCATGTAGAAAAGGAATAAACCATAATCAACAATAGTTATATAAAATCCTTGGCAACGGGGTGAGGATTTTTTTATGGGAGGATAACATTCTTGGGAATCCCCCTCTCTCTTCCTTGATTTCGTTAAATCCTATCAAGTTCTTTTTTGTCAATAAAGGACTTACGAGGCTTGCAGATATTTGTTCTTGGGACAACGATGGGAACTAGATAGGTTGGTCGCTGCCAGAGTTTCTAGAACCACTTCTGCCACTTAAAAATTTGATGTATTCCTTGCTATCAGGATTAGCTCTAGTTCATCATTCCTCTAAGGATAAATGGGGGTGGGGACATACAGGTTTTTATTTCGCAACTCATGGATTTTTTGCTCTTCAATCTCCTCATCCATCTCTGTTGTCTCCTTCTCTGTGGAAAGATGTTTGGGCTTCTTTCAGTCTGGCCATGGTGAAAAATTTTACTTGGATGCTCATGCACAACCGAGCTCTGAATGGAGAGAATTTAATTAAGCGTGGGTTCAATGGACCGTTTTGGTGTATCCTTTGCAATTCAGTTGTCGAATCTTCAGATCACATCTTCATTGATTGTTGGTTTACTCAAATCGTGTGGGGGAGGGTCCTTCATGGATTGATTGCCTATGTTCCTTCTCAAATTGTTGTTGCTTCCCTCTTCAACAATTGGGAAGACCGGAATCCTCTCAAATTAAATCAAAATATTGATTGGAATAAAATATGGCAATCTGTGCCAAAGTTCATTTGGTGGACTGTGTGGATTGCTAGAAATGAGTGGATACCAGTAATAAACCATCGAAGCCTGTTAACGTTGCCGTAAGAGTGAAAGATTTTATTGTGGAATTTGTTGGAAATATGAGCAATGCTTCTCTACCTCCTGAAGCAGTCAATTGGTTGGGTCCCTGCTTGTATGGTGTAAGGAGGGATGTAATAAAAAAACTGACCCCACTCCCATTCCGGCGATTGAGAGATAATGCTGCTATTTTTTCCTTGTGGTGGAAGAGGAATGCAATTCCCACTTTATTCTTCGATGGTGCATCCAAGGGAAATCCCGAGATTGTTGGTGTAGGTGGAGTGATCCTATCTTCGAACAAATCTATTGAAACATGTTTCAGTTGGGGTCTAGGGATATGCTCGAATAACCAAGCAAAATGCTACGATTTTTTGAAGGCATTCCAGATAGTAAAAGATATTGGATATAATTCAATTCAAATATTCAAAGACTCAGAGTAACTGATCAAAATGTTGAATTTTGAAGATCATTTTAACAATCCTTCTTTGAATAAATCCCTCCAGAGAATTCGAAATATATTGAAAGATTTTGACATGGTAGTTTCATATCATATTCTATGAGAGTTGAATAAACAAGCAAATAATCTGGCAAATAAATCGTGTCTGATGTTCCAAGGAAGCCTCAACATCAATGAAGAAATCAGCTCATTTAATCTATTACCATAGTTTAGGTGCATCTTTACATGACCTGATTAGTAGTAATTTCTTTTCCAAGAGACTTCTATCAATTTTGATCTTTTCGAAGTATCAATTCTACTCTATGTGTAATCGGTTGTTGAGGCAATAGCCCAACCAATCTTGTAATTTCTGATAAATAAAAATAAAATGAATTATCCATTTGAGTTTAAAAAAAATTGTCAAATTATTAATTAAGGAAGAAGACCTTGAATTGAGCTTTTTAAGTCAAATTTGGAACTAACAAATGTAGAGCACAACTAGACAAGGGAGTTTGTTGAAGCTCAAAAGGGAAAGAAGGGTAGTTGATATGTCAAGTTTCCAAATTGCACTATCAAAATGTTAGATTGGGTCACACAATTGATAAACTCAAGGATCAGAAAGAAGCAACAACAACAAGCAACCTAGCTCAAGAATTGTCTTCAACAAAAGTGGAGGTCATAAAGGTAAATGTTTTACCAAGTCAAGGGATATAGGTAGAACAAGTGGTAGGTTTGAAGAAAAGGTTTCTCATCTTTCACCAGAGCCTTTGAAAGTGGAAGCAAATCTTAAACTAAAGAGTGTGGAGATTTTGGAGCTCAAATAACCGTAGGGGAAAATACGTTGTGATTAAATATTGTCGAGGGAAAAGAATGGAAAAGGATAAAGTTATAGTTTATGCGAATCAAAAGATTGATGAACAAAAGAAGTCCTTAGAAAAAGTTGTGAAGAGGGTATCAGGGAGATTTTATTTATTTATTGTAGCTCAACATGCTATTTAAAATTAAATTACATTAACAACGAATAATCTCAAAGTCCATTTCAATGTGATTCAACAAACTAAAGCTTTGTCTTAGAAAGTATAGATAGAGACAAGTAAAACATGTACTCAACTAGGCAATAAAAGTACAAGTAGAGGAAGATGTGATTGAGTTTTTGAATGGTGGAACTTAGTTTATATTGGTTTCTCTAAGTGTAAATGATTGAACTTATATAATAATGTCATCCAGTGAAGTTCATCCCAAGATGACTATAATATTGACAGCTCGAAAAAAATGCAATGCAATAAGTCATAATGGACAACATTTTAGAGAGAGGCTTAGTCCTTTATTTAAGATAGGTTTTCCTTCCCCATGTATGAGTGACAATGGGTTTTATTGTCCTCATATATACAATGAATAACTCAATAAGCGCATAAACAATGTTGAATAGTTATGGGAATGTTACTCGCCCTCTTAAGGGAAAAACAATTTTTGATAAATTATCTCTTGATTTTATACTTTTGAATAATCTTGTCGATCTATATCAAAGTCTACCACCTACTTTCTTTTACCTCTTTACAAAATTAGATATTAGTGCAAGGACCATGGTTGTATTCAAATATCCTGAAGGAAACGAGTGGGAAAAAATTGCAAGATTTCAAAGTAAAGATCCATCAATGGCTCAATCGTATCAATTTGCTTCCACAACATCACCTTTGAGTAGACAGAGGAGAAATAGAAATTAAGAAAAGATGTGAGTTAAGGTGAAATTCTTGTAGATATTCTTGGCACACGATATTAGCATGATCAATGAAATTTTCAGCAGGTAGTGGAGAATACACTTTTGTCTATATTTTGTAAAGATGATTAATTCTACGAAGTTGGTTAAGGTACAAAGAGTACAAAAGCAAGAAATGAAGTAAGTACAAGGATCAAACATTTTTGTTGAGAAGTACTTGCCTTTGTTAGTGAACCGGTCACTTATGAGAAGATTGTAGTTAGAAATTCTAAGAGAAGAGCTATTTGATTTTTTTTTTACTTGTCGGGAATAAATAATGGAAATGGATAAAGTTATAGGTGATGGGAATCAAAATATTAATGACCAAAAGAATTCCTTAGAAGAAGTTGTGAAGAGGGTATCGGGGAGATATATTTTTTATATTGTAGCTAAACATGATATTCAAAATCAAATTACATTAACAACGAACAATCTCAAAGTCCATTTCAATGTGATTCAACAAACTAAAGCTTTATCTTAGAAAGTATGGATAGAGATGAGTAAAACATGGACTCAACTAGGAAATAGAGTAGAAGTTGCAGAAGAAGTGATTAAGTTTTTGAATGGTGGAACATAGTTTATATTAGTTGCTCTAGGTGGCAATGATTGAACTTCTATAATAATGTCATCCAATGAAGTTCACACCAAGAGGAATCTAATATCGACAACTCAAAATAAATGCAATACAATAAATCATAATGGCCAACATTTTAGAGAAAGGTTTAGTACTTTATTTAAGATATGTTTTCCTTCCCCATGTATGAGTGGCAATGGGTTTCACGGTCCTCGTATATACAATGAAGAACTTAATAATCGCATAAACAATGTTCAATAGATGTTATGGGATGTTACTCACCCTTTTAAGGAAAAACCAATTTTTGATGAATTATCTCTTGATTTTAGACTTTTGAATAATCATACCGATCTATATTAGAGTCTACCACCTACTTCCTTTGACCTCTTTACAAAATTAGATGTTGGTGCAAGGAACATGGTTGAATTCAAATATGCCGAAGGAAATGAATGGGCCAAAATTGCAAGGCTTCAGAGTAAAGATCCAACAATGGCTCAATCGTATCAAGTTGCTTCCACATCATCACCTTTTGTAGACATAGGAGAAATTGGAATTAAAGATGTGAGTTAAGGTGAAATTCTTGTTGATGTTCTTGGCACACAACATTAACATGTTTAATGCAATTTTTAGTAGGTAGTGGAGCATACACTTATGTCTATATTTTGTAATGATGATTACTTTGAGGAAGTTGGTTAAGGTTCAGAGAGTATAAAAGCAATAGATAAAGTAAGTACAAGGATCAATAATTTTTATTGAGAAATACTTGCTTTTGTCAGTAAATCGATCACTTATAAGAAGATTGTAGTTGAAAACTTTGAAGGAAGTTATTTGACATTTTTTTGTACTTTAGGGGAATTCATCCTTTAATCAATTTTGTGATCCTTTATCTATCTATCTTAAATTATTTTCATATTATCTTATTATACCTGCCAAAGGCAGATATTATGTAATCAATACTTAGTTGAGCTACATTAGTTTTAGTTTGACCAACTCAAATTTAAAGTTTTTACAAAGTTTAACATGGCAAAGTTATTTATATATTTACTTAAATATATTAAAAATAATTTATATGTAATTTTTTTAGTTTATATTGCAAGGTCTTATTGAATAATGATTACATGCCATAACTCTTCTGGAATAGATGTGCGCGTGCACTTAATGCAACGATTTGTCATAGCTGAGGTAGAAAAGTTACTATTAATACTGTAATCATTTCACAGGGAGGGGTTTTAGTCACCGATTTTTTTTGGCCTTCTGATACTCTATCAGGCGGTTCCCTTCGAGCATGCTTGCCGCGACGAGCAATCTCATCGTGAACGAGGAGTAGCTTATGGCCGAAAGCTTGCTGGCTCTTTCACACACTTTTACTCCAAGCCAAAAGCTCTAGCTTTTCTGACATGTTGAATATTTTATGTGCAAAGATTTACTTTTCACTAGATGAACAAAGAAAATTAAAACATGATATAGCATGAGTGGACCTTATGGTACAACATGAGTGGGCCTAATGGTTAAGAGCATGTGTTTCCTCTTAGGAGGTCATGGGTTCAAATCCAGAGGGGGGTAGTGTATGTACACCTTTATAGACTTTAGCAGTTAAATCGTTGCGCAGAGGGGGGTCCCTTGTCTCACAAACAAGGGGGTCTCATACACCAATTTGGTGTCTCGCTTGGCAGTGACCTTAAAAATAGATTATTATTATTATTATTATAACATGCCAAAATGTAATAATTAAATCAATAAGCTTTAAATCATATTTATTATGGATATGGATATGTAAGTTGTAATTGGATTCATTTATTATATGCATAATTTATAACAAAGTTTTAACAAAATTTTAAGGTTTTTTATAAGAATCTAGTACATAATTATTATGATATGTTATATTATTTTTAATTTAAATATATATATTAGATTTATGCTAAATNATATATAAAATAAATGATTAAAATAAATATTTATAAGTAAATATAATATTTATACATATTTATTTAAAATTTAGAATTATATGATATAATTTTTTTAATGTGAAATTTTATTTTATTCAAGTAGGTACTTGAGTACATTATAGATGTATATGTTAAATTATGCAACATAATGCATATATTAAATTATGCAATAATTATTATTTTTTATTGGGTGGGTGTATAATGTTTACCAAAAATTGCTCACAAGATTATGACGGGTCGTGTAACCCTTAAATCACTCTCAAAGCTATGGCTTGATATCACAATCCTTTATAGCCAATCATAGTCTTATTAATGATTTTTGGTAAAGATTATACACTCAACCATGACCAATTTAATGATTTAAAACTTTCATGTTAAAAGAAATCAAAATCGAATTAAATGCAATTTTATAAAAACAAAATATTTATCTCATCATATTTATCTTTATTTACCAATTTACCAATGAAAAACTTATTTTTAATAGAACATTGTTTTTATATACTCTTTTCCATATATTAAATTTCTATACTCCATTTCCTAACTATCTATTATATTATCTATAAATTAACTACAATCTATTACCACTATTTATCCAATATATATTTGGTAAGAACACTCTAATACATATTTTTGAAAAAAATGTCATTTTATCATTTTCTTATTTCACATGTTATAATATATTTTATAATTAGTTTGATATTTATAAGAAAATCTATTTTTGTTGGAAATATATTTTTGTTATGTGATATTATTCTAATTTCTAGACTAAACACAAATAATATACTAAAGCATTTAAAACAAAACTCAAGTTTTAATTTATTTGCATTATCTTTACATAAGAGGTAGGTATTGACATATTTTGGTGTATATGTACTTTAATTTGAGATTGATATTGAATTGGTTCCTATCTTTTTGAAGAAATATCATATTTTATGTACAACTTTGCAATGCATAAGTACATATTTCACATTATATCTTATTAATTACTTTCTCGTAATTTAATTATCTTCATATAAAACAACTATCTCTATCCAAAAGGACAGAGACTGAAACTAACTACTATATAGCACTTGTTAAATTATTAAATATTTGTGAAATTGAACTCTTTTAATCAAAACAATATTTTAAAAATTGATATCGAGATTGTTTCCAAGTTATTTCAACAATGTTGTGCATTAAAGACATGTATTTTTTGCACTTTTTGTTAAATGATTTTCACTCATATAGGTTTTGATAACTTCTTCATAGGGTGTGGGACAACATATGTGGGGGTTTTTTTGTATCATATACTCCCTTGTATATTGGGGTTTTCAGTGCTAGTTTACATGTCGGTCATATCTGATAGGCCACCGGCTCCAGGTGGGGGTTCGGATCGACATCGCCACAAACGACATTTAAAAAACCTAAAAGCGAGAGATGGCAAATTAGATTATGTTGTGGGTCGTGATGTATATATCGACAGGGTGGGGGCATTATGCTCCAGGGCCTTGGTTGGGAGACTCGAATATGCCACATTAGATAAGAAGCAATGGTTCGACTGGGCATTAGAGCAGTGGAAACCACTAATACACTATGTCCCTGTTATCAGCCTACTGGTCAAGGGTTGGATTGTATTTGTATTTCTCAACGAGGAACATGCTACTACCATTCTCAACAGGCCGTGGCGGATCGGAAAAGGTTCACTGGTCCTCGACAGATGGAATGTTCATTTTGATCCGGCGCGCACCAGGATTAAAAAGCGCCACCTGTGGGCATTGTTACCTGGTCTACCATTTTCGTTATGGAATCGGGATACCTTGGAGGGGATTGGTAACTCTATCGGTAGGTTTATTGCTGTAGAGGAGGACTTTCTGAACACTTTCGACAAGCGCATGGCTCGTATACTTGTGGAACTTGATGTTTCCATTGGGTTGCCGACGGATATTGACATTCTGTGTGACAAGCGTGTGATCCATCAAAGGATTGACTATCAAGGGGTACCTTTTCGATGCAGCTTGTGCAGAGATATTGGACATCTCCGTAGGCACTGTCCTGCTTTGCGATCCTCTCGCTCACCTCGTCTTTTCTCGTCCCTCTCTGGGAGGTCGACCCCATCTGTGGTGCAGAATCATAACGAGGTAGGACCTTCTTCCATTATTCCTATGACATCTTTCGATAAGGAAAAGGATGCATGTTATCTTTTTGACGATGCCTATGAATCAGAAATTGCATATCTTGATTCATTTGCGATGGGTTCGGCCTCGGTGGTTTTACCAGTTCCTAGTATCCCTTCGGGAGGGTTTAAGGAAACTTTGGTCGATGATACTTCTCGCTTACCTTCTGTGTCAGGATGTAACCCCCTCCTCCCTCCACTACACTCTCCTGCTCCATCGGAACCCTTCCATACCCCACTTGAACTTCCTGTTGTGGGCGATACTCATTGTTCTGCTTTACCGAGAGCTACCACCTTTCTGTCTTCCACGTGTGTGCCTTTGAAGGACATCCCTGGAACGTCACTTTCGACTACCCTACTTGATAACCCTTACTCTCCCACATCACCTTCGCATGGGGAACCTAACACACTGATTTCCCTCCACACTTCTCTGGCATCTACTCCACCTGCTCCTGTAGACGAACCTGACCCTCCTCTTTTTTCGCAGTCTGATTTCCCACCCCTTATCCCCTCGAATCCTCATGTTACGACACACTCTCTTAGCCCTGTTAACAATCCCTCATTCTCTGACCCGTCATTACAGAAGTCACTCAACATTTTCACTGATAAGACGCCCATCTCGCCTTCGGTCTTGCCTCTGGACTCCATACGCTTCGATAATGTGACCATCTGCAGAAAAAAGAAGAAAAAACACTTACCCTCGTCACATATCATCGATCCACCTGTTGCACCACATACTCCCTTGTCCACTCGATTGAAGAACGCGGCTAGGATGCACGCCTCTACTACTCCTCGGGTCCTTAGAGCTCAGACCCCTCCTCCTTCTGCCTCGTAATGCGTATACTCTCTATGAACATCAGAGGGTTTGGAGGCTCAACCAAACTGAAAAGCCTTCGTCTATTACTTTCATCTCTCGCTCCTGATGTTGTTCTACTGCAGAAAACGATGACTAGCACTTACCCGACCCTCTATGCTTTCTCTAAGATTTGCCCGGGATGGGAATTTTGCGCCTTGGACTCTGTTGGAATCTCGGGGGGTATACTTTCCAGTTGGAACCCGCGGGTTCTCCGTTGTAAAGCCTTTCACACCTTGGCGGGAATTATGCTCCACGCCACTCTCCGAGGATCACCTCTTCATTTCTCTTTATTAAATGTCTATGGTCCTTATGCTCACAGGGATACTTTTTGGTCTGCTGTTGCCTCGGGGGGTATACTTAACACTCCGAACCTGATCCTTTTCGGCGATTTAAACTTCACCCTGGGTGCCTCTGAGATTTGGGGATCAAAAGCACACCTTGACCCTCTGGGACCCTTCTTTTCCTCTATTATCTCTGATAATCATCTTGTTGATATTGCTCATCCCTCTACGGGTCCCACCTAGAGGAATGGTCGCGTTGGGAATGAGGGGATATCGAAGAGACTGGACCGTTTTTTGATTTCGAAACAACTGATTGATAGCCTACCCCGTCACCGTGCTTGGGTCCATAGATGTGACATTTCTGATCACTTCCCGGTTTTGATGGAATGGGGAGATACTCTAGGACTCTGCCATTATCCCTTTAAATTTAATCATACCTGGTTATCTGATGATGCCTTTGTACATTTCATACATCAGACATGGCACTCTATACCTGTGGATCCCTCTCTGGATGCTTTGCAGGTGCTTTACTTCAGGCTGCGCTACATTAAAAATAAGGTTAAGGTTTGGATCAGGGAGAAGACTAAAATCATGAAGATGACCTCTATGAGGTTGAATGAGGAGATCTGCTCCATTCTCCTCTCTTCACATTCTGCTATCTTGTCCCATGCTCAGCAATACCGATTGAATGATTTAAAAGCAGAATTAAAAAAGATTTTGGATTTTGAGATTAACTCAGCCAGATTACAAAGCAGAATCACATGGGCACATTTTGGGGATGCAAATACTAAATTTTTTCATGCTATGGCATCGGCCAGAAAAAACTAGAATGCCATCTGGTGTCTGAATGATGAGGCGGAATGTGGTATCGGATGACGTAGGTATTAAAGCCCTGGGAGTTCGACATTTTAAAGACATCTTCTCAGATGATGGCTTGACTAAGCTTACTGCACAAATTGAGGTCATTCGACTTTTCCCTTCTTATGTTACTGGAGAAGATAACTCAGCCTTCACCTGTCCTGTCACCCTTGGCGAGATCGAAGGAGCATTAAAGACTTTTAAAAAAGATAAGGCACCCGGACCAGACGGGTGGACTGTGGAATTTTACTTACATTTTCTTGATTTACTGGGTCCCTGCCTGGTACAACTGGTGGAGTCATCTCGTTTGCTGGGGAAGGTTGACTCGGCCATCAACTCTACATTTATTGCACTTATACCAAAAGTGGACCACCCTACGAGCTTTGGTGATTACAGGCCTATATCTCTGTGCAATTTATGTTATAAACTCATTTCAAAGGTGGCGGCTATGAGACTCAAGCCCTACCTTGACTCGTCTATTTCCTCTCAACAGTTCGGTTTTCTCAAGAATCGTTTGATACATGCTCCGGTTGCTATAACTCAAGAAGTATTACACTCGGTTAAGACAAAAAAAAAACAGCTATCATTCTGAAGCTGGATCTTACTAAGGCATTCGACAGGGTCAACTGGACATACATCAGACTTATTCTCATACAGATTGGGATCCCTCTGGTGGGGGTGAATTGGATTATGGGATGTATCACATCTGCAAATTTTGCCGTCCTTGTTAATGGCTCTCCCTCTACTTTCTTTCCGGCCTCCCGTGGCATTCGTCAGGGGTGCCCCCTTTCCCCTTTACTCTTCATATTGGTCATAGAAGGACTCAGCCTTCTGATTGAGGATGCCAAATGTAATGGTCTTATCATGGGCATTAAGATCTCGGAAAACCTCTCTATTACCCACCTGCTCTTCGTGGATGATGTGATTCTTTTTGGGGTGGGTACTTTTGAGGACTGGTACACTTTTCAAATCATTCTGGATAAGTTTTGTGATGCATCTGGGATGAAGATTAATTTGGATAAGTCTGTCATTCTACATGAGAATGTTGAAGAGGATTTGCTGCACAGAATTGCTGGGATTATGCCCTATCGATTCTCTCATCTAAATGATGGTTTTACATATCTAGGCTTCTACTTGAATCCTTCTGGATACCTTATTAAGGATTGGATGTGGCTTATTTCGAAATTTGAGCATCGTATTTCACATTGGACCAACAGATTATTGTCTCTAGGGGGAAGGCTGGTGTTGGTACAGGTTGTACTCACNTTGAGCATCGTATTTCACATTGGACCAACAGATTATTGTCTCTGGGGGGAAGGCTGGTGTTGGTACGGGCTGTACTCACTAGTTTGCCCGTTTATTGGTTTGCTCTATTTCCCATCCCATCGGCCATACTGGATAAGCTTAGAAAGCTTATATACTCTTTCCTGTGGGGATCTTCCGATAAGCAGAAGAGGTATCACCTGGCTGATTGGCACTCGTTGGCTTGGCCCACTGCCCTTNATATACTCTTTCCTGTGGGGATCTTCCGATAAGCAGAAGAGGTATCACCTGGCTGATTGGCACTCGCTGGCTTGGCCCACTGCCCTGGGGGGATGGGGTATTAAGAATCTTCCCCTCTTCAGTATCTCTCTCCGAATGAAAAACTTTTGGTTTGCTTTGCATCAGCCGGGCATTTGGAATCTACTGCTGAAGGAAAAATACATGAAACATTTGGCTGTACATGATTGGCTTCGAAAGAAATGTTTTAGTATACATAATGCATCCATTATATGGAATGGGTTTCTATCGACTATACATTGGATTGGAAACGGTCTATCGTGGCAGGTTGGTAATGGAAGGATGATTAGGGTGGGAGCGGATCCAATGGTCGGTATGGACTGTACATACATTCTATCTGATGAGCTGAGACTATATCTGCAAGACTATGGGATAACTACCTTGGATCAGGCTATCAATTATTCTACTGGTGTATGGTTCACCGTGCAGGAACTGGACTTATGTGATGAATGGAGTTGTCAATGGGACTTATATATCAAAGGCTTGCGATCCAACAGAATTCTCCTAAAGGAGGAGCCTGATAATCTCCTGTGGACCTTCGACACTCATGCTGGTCCCATTACTGCTGCATGGAGCTATGCTTGTCTTATTAAAACCCAGGTTGACTCGATACACTATAATGAACTATATATACTATGGAGATTGAAGATACCACTCAAGATGATTTGTTTCACCTGGCTGCTTATGAAGGATCGGATCCTCACCTGGGATCACTTACAGTCTCGTGGTTTTTATGGACCGGGCATATGTGTATTATGCAATGGGGATACTAAAGATTGTGACCATTTGTTTTTGCGATGTCCTTTCACCTGCCATATCATAAACCACTTTGCGGCCTACCTGGGATTTAATTTGATGCCCCTTGACAATCTCCACACTACTCTTACTCATTGGTTTTCCACACATGCCCGTACTGCTACTTATCTATATGCCCCTGTGTTCATTTTCTGGTACATATGGCTTCATAGAAATACCTGTATTTTTGATGATCAGTCTCCATATGCACCTATGCTCATTGCCAGGATTGAATGTGCCCTTTCATTATTCCCGGTCCCTCAGAAGACTATGAAGACCAGGCTGATTGGCCCTAAGCCGACTCACACCTATCCTGTTGCTTTTTTTGATGGTGCTGCTAAAACATATCATGGAGGAGCAGGGTTTATGATCTATCTCAGTGAAACCCACCATTTTGGCTTTTCTGTGGGATGTGGGGAATGCACTAATACGCAGGCCGAGCTCATGGCACTTTGGTCTGTCATCAGAGTCTGTCTATTGATGGGTTTGCCCGTTAAGATGATATATGGGGACTCATTAGTGATTATTTCCTAGGTTAATGGAACTCATACCCTGGATATACCCACTCTGAAACACTGGTGCGATGATATTAACTATATGCTACGAATGGTACAACCGGTGTCCTTCAATCATATTTATCGGGAACACAATACTCTAGCTGATGGTCTATCCAAGCAGGCTCTTCTTTTGGATTTGGGCATTGGTCATTTCACGGAAACTATGGATGGTTTGTCCATTAGAGAGGGACATTTCTCTCTATTTTGATGGCTATATATCTTCTTCTGTTGTATGGCTTTGTATTGTCTGGATGTTATTTCTGTCTGTATATTGGAGACTTTCAGCTAGATTATAACTGCCGCGACATATATGTTTGACTGGAAACCAGAACTGGGAATTGCTAACCCGAGTACACTTGGGGATGATGAGAAAGTCTGCTTATGAACAGACTTTGTTTGTCTACTTACCAGTTCTGGCTGATTTGGTATTATGTCTATTTATCTTGACTGTTTTGGATGTGTTTGGACATTTTGTCCATGTACTTTATGATGTATGTTTACGATGTCTTTTGATTCAATCGAATACCAAAGGCTGGCTTTTTTCTTCTGAAAAAAAAGATAACTTCTTCATGATCACGATATTGGTAAACAATGTGTAATATTTTCTCAAGGTTGAAGTTACTATAAATATGTATAATCACATTTAAGTTGTTGGATTCATTTAATGTATCCTAGTTAAGATATTTATTCTTTAATATATTTAGATTTATATATATTTTTTTGACTAAGTCATTACCACGTGAGTTGTTATTTCCAAGAAATTTTCTCATTTTAATAATTCTCCCCTTTTCCATTAAGGTATTTGATATACGATCTTCATGATCACGATATTGGTAAACAATGTGTAATATTGTCTTAGGGTTGAAGTTACTATAAATTTGTATAATCACTTTTAAGTTGTTGGATTCATTTAATGTATGCTAGTTAAGATATTTATTCTTTAATATATTTAGATTTATATATTCTTTGACTAAGTCATTACCACGTAAGTTGTTATTTCCAAGAAATTTTCTCATTTTAATAATTCTCCCCTTTTCCATTAAGGTATTTGATATACGATTGAAAGAGAATATGGTATCTTTAATGTACAAAGATTATTCTTTGTATATTCAAATCTTTTTTAAAACTTTGTTATATTTATTTCCGCTATTTGAACCTTTTTTTATTGATTGAATGTTTATGAAAAACTATTAAAAAAAGTTACATTAAAGGAAAATTCTTAAAAAGAATTACATTAAAGGATTACTTTTTATGAGTGTCGTATTTTTTTGGAACAACCTAAAGTGAGAGGTTATTTATAAAATAAAATAAAAATAAAAAAAGATTATGGATCACTTCCTTCTCACCTGGCAGCTCAAAAGCAGGACCAAGTGGGCTTTACAGAGTGACTCCAATACTAAGTATTTCCACATACTTGCTTCTGGCAGAAGGAACCAAAATGCTATCTGGTCACTGGAGGATTCTGATGGGAACCTTATCGAAGAGGAGGGTGCACTGAGAATGTTAGGCCATAACTATTTCTCCAATGTATACAGTGATGACAAACAAACATGCCTTCTTGCTCAACTCAAAGTTGTTTTGCTTTTTCCCACAATGATTTCTCCTGAGGAAGCTCACTGTCTTGTGGATCTTGTCTCCTTATCTGAGATAGAGGGTGCTCTCAAATCCTTCAAGAAGGACAGAAGCCCTGGTCTTGATGGTTGGCCTGTTGAGTTTTATCTTCACTTTTATGAGTTATTGGGGAAGGATCTTCTCTTAGCTGTTGAATATGCTAGAATTTCCGGGCACATCTCTCCTTCCATTAACTCTACCTTTCTGGCACTTATTCCCAAGAAGGATAAGCCTGTTACCTTCATGGATTTCCGTCCTATATCACTTTGTAATATGGTGTATAAGCTGATCTCGAAGGTTATTGCTGTCAGATTGAAGCCTTTCCTGGAAAAACACATCTCCAGTGAACAATTTGGGTTCCTTAAGAATAAACAGATTGTTGAGCCTATTGGTATTACCCAAGAGACCCTCCACTCTGTGAAGATTAAGAATACATGTGCTCTTATCCTTAAATTGGACCTCGTGAAGGCCTTTGACAAGGTTAACTAGTCATACATTAGGCTTATATTGATCCAGATTGGGATTCTTCTTCTTGGTGTTAATTGGATTATGGGGTGCCTGACCTCTGCTAGTTTTGTTGTATTGATCAATGGTACACCTTCAAGTTTTTTTAAAGCTACCAGAGGAATTAGGCAAGGTTGTCCCCTTTCTCCATTGCTATTCATTCTAGTGATTGAAGGGCTCAGTCTTTTGATCAATGATGCTAGGAGGAATGGCCTTATCAGAGGTATCAAAATCTCCCTGACATTGGCTCTCACCCACCTCCTCTTCGTGGACAATGTTATCCTTCTTGGTATTGGTACTTTGAGGGAATGGTTGGCCTTTGATGTTATTCTCAAAACTTTCTGTCAAGCCTCTGGGATGATTATCAGTCTGGAGAAGTCAATTTTCCTTTTCAATAATGTTGATGATGAGGTCCTCCTTAATATCTCCTGGATCATGCCTTATAAGATGGATCCCCTCATCTCTGGCTTCAAGTACCTTGGATACTTTCTCAAGCCCCTGGGATACAAGACAACTGATTGGTTTTGGTTAATCCAGAAGTTTGATAAGAGGATATCTCATTGGTCTTATAAATTGCTTTCTCTTGGTGGTCGTCTGGTTTTGGTCCAAGCTGTCCTTTCCAGCCTCCCTGTCTACTGGTTTGGGTTAGCCCCCATTCCTAAATCGGTCTTGAGCAAACTCATAAGCCTTACTTTTTCTTTTTTATGGGGCTCAACAGCAACTAAGAGAAGGTATCATTTGGTGAGTTCAGAAACCCTCTCCAGACCAAAAGATTTTGGGGGATGGGGCATAAAAAATTTCCCTTGGTTCAGTATCGCACTTCGAGCCAAGAATTTCTGGATGGTCCTTCACAATAATGGTCTCTTACACCAAGTCCTTATTAGCAAATTTCTAAAGCATCACTCTATAGTGTCCTGGCTCATGGTGAAAAACTTCTCAACTCGGCAAGTATCAGTGTTTTGGAAAGGCTTCATACACACCCTCCCCTGGATTGGGAAGTACCTTGCCTGGCATGTGGGGAATGGTAAGGATATTCTACTAGGCATAGACCCAATCATTGGCACTCAGCCCTGTCCTGAACTTCCTTCAGACTTCAGAGACTATCTTGAAGACTTGGGTATTACATATCTTTCTCAGGTTCACAACACTTTGCCTGGACAACATCCTTATTGGTATACAGCCGAAGATTTAAATGTTGCAGGATATTGGAAGGATCAATGGGAGATGTATACTAGTAATATGGATGGTGCTCGTATTAGACTAAATTCAGGCTCTAATCGACTGGTTTGGGACTATAACCATCATGACGGATCTGTTACTGCAAAACTGATCTATGATTGTATCATTCATTCGTCCTTACATCCAATTGAAATCCCCCTGCAAGCTCTGATACGGTCCTGCAATATGCCAATGAAAATCAATTGTTTCATTTGGCTTACTCTACATAATAAGGTTCTTTCATGGGAAAATCTTCAAAAACATGGCTAGATTGGTCCTGGATGTTGTGCTCTCTGTGGTCGTGGAGAAGACAGTGTGTAGCACCTCTTTATCATGTGCATTTTCTAGAAGAATATTATTGTCCATTTGAGCGATGTATATCAATTTCTTCCAATGCAATTCTCTGATAATCTCGGCTCCTTTTTAATTAATTGGACTACACACTTCTTCAAGCACTCTGTCATCCGTTTCCTTCCTTTCTATGCTATATGGGCTATCTGGAAAGAACGGAACCGGGCCATCTTTGATGGGAAAAAACCGTCCCTCATAAGTATTTTTCAGCATACTGTGTACCTCACTCATCTGTATAAGCCAGCTTTGGCAATGGTAAAAAAACCGAGAGTTATTGGTGATGGGCCTGTCCTTGCCTTCCCTTATGGATTCTTTGATGGGGCAACTGCTAATGGTATCGGTGGAGCGGGTATCTGTCTTTCCCTTAATGAGTCCCATTCATTTGAGTTTGCTTTGGGGGCTGGATCTTGCACAAACACTAAAGCAGAGTTGATTGCCTTATCGACTCTCTTGTTTATTTCTCAGATTATGGGCATCCCAACTCTGAATATCTTTGGTGACTTTGTTGTCATCATTAGTTGGGCAAAGGGAACCACTACTCTAAGACCACTCGCCCTCAGCCACTGGTGTATGGACACTAAAAGACTCACTACACGCTTTCACCATCTCTCTTTTAGCCATATTTTTCGTGAACACAACCAGCTTGCAGACCGGCTATCGAAATCAGCCCTTTCTTTGGCTACATGTTGTGGTCATTTCTCAGAATTTATTGATGGCCTTTTGGCCTCGCATGATACATTTAAGCTCTTTTGAGCTTGGTGCTGGAGCTTTGACTCCTTTTTCTTGATGCACCTCCTTACTGTTTTTGGAGCGGGCTTATCTTGATAGAAGTTCTGCAACTATTATTTTCATGGAATATATTGGACTATTATGATGGTCTATTGAGATGATGTTCTCCTGGCTGATCTTAGCTTTTGTGCTTGGTTAGTGCTCTGCTTGTCCGCCCCCTAGGAAAGTTTATATGGTTTGGGACTCTCTCTTGGAATATTCAGACAGTATGCTCTGTGCTGACTTTTTATAGTATGTAACCCTTCAAGGGAAGGCACATATTGATGCCCTTTGATTCAAATTAATGAATATCAAGGACAAGAAATTTCTTCCTAAAAAAAGAAATAGCGCCTTGGAATCAATCCTTAGTTAGGAGTGTTATGAGGAATACCATCTATTTAGACATTATTGTCAAGAAAAAAATTGAAATTTGCTATATTCCTAAAAAATGACAAACATCATGTTTTTATTCTTGGCTGTAGCTAGGAGTGTCTTGAGGAACGACATCCATTTTGATGTTACTGTCAAGGAAGAAATTGGAATTTGCTATATTCCTAAAAAATGACAAACATCATGTTTTTATTCTTGGTTGTAAACAAGAGCGAAATAATTATCTTTTAATCTTTATTCATAAAATCCATTTTGAAAATTCACTTAGTGACTCCACAAGGGCCAACCTAAAGGGAAATAGAAGACATACTCGAGCTCATCCAAACTTAGAGAGTACACTTTTTCAATCCAATCCAAAAAGACTAATATCAAAAGGAAACATACATCGAAGAATTGGTTCTTCATCCACAAGTACCCCTATTCTTGAATATGAATATGTTAAAAATCAATCTCCTTTATAACTCCTCATAATGCTCTTGTAGGGTCTTTCGTAAAAATACCAAACCATTGGTGAATCTTGAAGGGTATGGCCTTTCCTTTTCTAAGGAAGGTAAGGTTATCCACATTTCTCCTCAATCATCTCCTTTCCTTAAACTAATATCTCTTGAAGCCAAATTTTATATCTGTCAACATCTAATGGCAAATCAGAATCCTCCAACCCCATGGTTAGCTGTTAGATATGTATCCCTTTGAATCCCAATAGATCTCTAGGGCATGTTTCAAAAACACCTTAAGACATTGCCTAAGTTTAATGGAGACAATGAAATATTGGCTAAAGACCATATCACTTCTTTCCAATAATATCTAACACGTTAGTTAAGGAACATGAAGATGTTTATCTCAATTTTTTTTGTTCAAAGTTTGGAAGGCGATGCAACAAAATGGTTTAGGAATTTACATCCCAAATTTACATGCAAATTCCATTAGCACACGGGAATCCTTTTACACCACATTTATGAAGTAATGGGAAGATAAAAGGGATCACTAATACTACTTAATTGAGTTTGCATCTTTTAAGAAGAAAAGTAGTGAATTTGTCATAAAGTTCAAAAAGCGATTTAATAGCATGTATGATAAGGCACCATTGAACATTATACCCTCTCAAGCACTGGCCAAAGCCACATATGTGCTACATATGAACTTGACCTCACATTCATTCAATATATTATGTATAAGACCTTGTTAGATTAATTCATCCAAGATGTTGATCTTTCATTTCTAGGAGAGTACCTAATATAGGTAGTTGTTCGAGAGCCATCTTAACAATTGTCTTGAATTTTCCATCCCACATCTTATTAGTTTACAGTTCTTGAAATTTTGATTTTTTTTTAGGCCCTTCCATGCATTTTTGGCATTTCAGATGGTTAGCCTCCCTACAATGGGCTCGAGTTGCCAAACTTGCAGAGCTTGAAAAGCTCTTCAACACTCCAAAGAGAGCCTAAAATGGATTTTGTGTTAGAAATTTATGGCTCTAAGAAGTTGATGTTCCAACTAGTCTCATTAGGGAACACATTTCTTTTGCCACCTCAATGGAGAGGGTTAAGGTTTATAGATCTTATGGTTTTGGGATTATGAAACAAATGTAGTTTCAACTTCTTAGCACGAGATTTTATGATGAAACTAGTGGACACATATCTTCTAAGATATAACTACCACCATTATAGTCATTTTATATGTACAATGATTGTCACAATCATTTGAGTAACAAATTTTGGTTTCAATGTATCTTTTCCTTGTTGACATTTTTCATTTGATTCCAAATCCAATTTGAGTAACAAATTTTGGTTTTCAATGTATCTTTTCCTTATTGACATTTTTCATTTGTTTCCAAATCCAATTCACTCAATAACACGTTAATGTATAACTTAAAAGTGAGTTTTAGGTTTAACTAACTATGTTCTTTATTGCTCACAAACTCAGAGGTTGTTTAATTAGTTGTTTTGCCAATATTAATTTAATTTTTTAAAGGTTTTAATACTTATTATAGTTCTTGATCTTGACATCACTCTTTTTTAGGGCAAATGCTTCTCACAACCTAATGCGAGAGGCATGCACTTTTCAATATGAGAATACATTTCATGAAGCAAAACTTGCTCTAAACATTCAACTATTGAGCCTTCTTTTAGCTAAGAAGTCATTCAATGAAGCAATGAAAGAAGTCATTCAATGCTCTTGTGGGGTCTTTCGTAAAAATACCAAACCATTAGTGAATCTTGAAGGGTATGGCCTTTCCTTTTCTAAGGAAGGTAAGGTTATCCACATTTCTCCTCAATCATATCCTTTCCTTAAGCTAATATCTCTTGAAGCCAAATTTTGTATCTTCCAATATCTAATGGCAAATTAGAATCCTCCAAACCCATGGTTAGTTGCTAGATATGTATCCCTTTGAATCCCAATAGATCTCTAGGGCATGCTTGAAAAACACCTTAAGACATTGCCTAAGTTTAATGGAGACAATGAAATATTGGCTAAAGACCATATCACTTCTTTCCAATAATATCTAACACATTAATTAAGGAACATGAAGATGTTTATCTCAATTTTTTTTGTTCAAAGTTTGGAAGGCGATGCAACGAAATGGTTTAGGAATTTACATCCTAAATTTACATGCAAATTCCATTAGCACATGGGAATCCTTTTACACCACCTTTATGAAGTAATGGGAAGATAAAAGGGATCATTAATACTACTTAATTGAGTTTGCATCTTTTAAGAAGAAAAGTAGTGAATTTGTCATAAAGTTCAACAAGAGATTTAATAGCATGTATGATAAGGCACCATTGAACATTATAGCCTCTCAAGCACTGGCCAAAGCCACATATGTGCTACATATGATCTTGACCTCACATTCATTCAATATATTATGCATATGACCTTGTTAGATTAATTCATCCAAGATGTTGATCTTTCATTTCTAGGAGAGTACCTAATCTAGGTAGTTGTTCGAGAGCCATCTTAACAATTGTCTTGAATTTTCCATCCCACATCTTATTAGTTTACAGTTCTTATAATTTTGATTTTTTTTAGGCCCTTCCATGCATTTTTGGCATTTCAGATGGTTAGCCTCCCTACAATGGGATCGAGTTGACAAACTTGTAGAGCTTGAAAAGCTCTTTAACACTCCAAAGAGAGCCTAAAATGGAGTTTGTGCGAGAAATTTATGGCTCTAAGAAGTTGATGTTCCAACTAGTCCCATTAGGGAACACATTTCTTTTGTGACCTCAATGGAGAGGGTTAAGGTTTATAGATCTTATGGTTTTTGGATTATGAAACAAATGTAGTTTCAACTTCTTAACATGAGATTTTATGATGAAACTAGTGGAAACATATCTTCTAAGATATAACTAGCACCATTATAGTCATTTTATATGTGCAATGTTCGTCACAATGATTTGAGTAACAAATTTTGGTTTTCAATGTATATTTTCCTTATTGACATTTTTCATTTGATTCCAAATCCAATTCACTTAATAACACGTTAATGTATAACTTAAAAGTGAGTTTTAGGTTTACTTAACTATGTTCTTTATTGCTCACAAACTCCAAGGTTGTTTAATTAGTTGTTTTGCCAATATTAATTTAATTTTTTAAAGGTTTTAATACTTATTATAGTTCTTGATCTTAACATCACTCTTTTTTCTAGGGTAAATGCTTCTCACAACCTAATGCGAGAGGCATGCACTTTTTCAATATGAGAATAAATTTCATGAAGCAAAACTTGCTCTAAACATTCAACTATTGAACCTTCTTTAAGCTAAGAAGTCACTCAATGAAGCAAATGCGACTTTAAACATTCAATTGCTCAACTTTCTTCTAGCTAAGAAGTTGCGAGTGAGGTTATCTATTATGCCAAAGTCATTGAAGGCTTTCACCCGACCTTAACAACTTTTGCTAGAATTAACATAAACATGAGCACCAACATAAACA
>LPNX010317367.1:145310-179194 GCA_001517045.1 Pseudotsuga menziesii | reverse complement strand
TATATATATATATAAGTGGTTGAAAATAAACCTAAGAAAAAGACAATTCCTAACGTAGGATCCCATGGTTCCTTACCATAGAATCTATCTTTCAATAATGCAAGGGAATATGTTAAAGTTTTCTCACTAGTGTTATTAGTACAATCCTTTTGTCAATATATGGAATCATCCTAATTCAGGAGCCATTTTTAATTAAAGTAATATACTTTAAGTAGAACAAATTACATACATTTTTTTTTCAATGTGGTTCATGGTCCAAGAGCTCACTATGTCTATGGATCCAAGTCAAGTGACCCACCCTAAAGGGCCTCATCCTATCGCCATTACATCGATGCTTCACCTTGAAAAACTTGAAAATTGAACCGCCAAACTCAAGATCCAACCAACTAAGCTACCCCTCATAACTTGAACAAATTACACACATACTAAACCAATCTCATAAGATTTCAGAATAGAAAAAAAGATTCTCTATATTGATAGAGAATAATGTAGAAAAATGACAACCACAGTCGTACACGCCTTTAAAATTCCACACAATGTCTCTATCCACGCAGCTCACTTTTAGAAGGCTACCAATCCCATTCCTATCCCAAGAGGATTTCCAAGGTTATACTCTATATTTTATATTTCTTGTTTCACTTCTCTCGCTCTCTGGTTTAGCTTTCTTGGAATCACGTGAGGCATTGAAAATAATGGAAAACAATGTGTCTAACCAACCAAGTTTCAAAGGAGGACTAAAATGTACGCCGCACTGAACAAATATTTATATAGATATCTCTGAAACAGATGCGCATTCCAAGAAGGTCGAACTTATTCTATACGCGTCGAGAGTAAAATATCACAAAAGCCGTGATTCTAAGAGGGTGAGACTTTTCAATGTGCGGTTCCAACTACCCGGCGACAGTGCGCAATTTTGTCATCACGCAGCTCGGATGCACTCTTTCCAGGAGGAGCAGTATCTTTATTGCACGAAAATAATTAGAAACCTTTAATATAGTGCGACCTGGACATGGAATACTGTCTTATTGCCAAAACTGCTGGGCCGTCGTACTAAAGGTAAATAAGCCAGAAGAGTGCTGCCGCTGTCAGCTTCCCGGCTTAACTTAAAGATATTGGCGAGGTAGCGCCGCTTCTCAACGTTGCAGGCAAACCGCCAATGGTGAAGAATTAACTGTAGTCTTCATTAAAGAAGGATTCGCGGTATAGAATCGCTGAAGAGGAATGGCAAGGGATCGAGGCACTGGAGCGATTTCTAGCGAGAGGACTCCTCTACTTACGGGTTACAGTGTACGTTTTATGTTTTTAGCATTGAAGTAGAGCGTCTCAGGAAGAAAACATCAAGTTTTGATTCATTTTAAAGTATTTTGTACTTTCCTCAAAGTTTTATTTTCTAGACCTCGAATGCGCGGTAAGCTGCTTTAATTAGCTCCAAAGATGTATTCTTAACTGTATTTCTGAATCTTTGAATTCTATTATATAAAGTAGGCATTCAATTTTATTAAATTGAAATTTTGTGTATTCTCCTTTAAATTCTCTACTTTTCTCATAGCTTTCTTTCCTTGACCTTGAATACGTGGTAATCTCCTTTCTTTAGCTCCAAATTTGGTGTATTCTTACCTGCATTTCTGAATCTTCGAATTCTAATATCTTAAGTAGGCATTAAATTTTATTGAATTGAAATAATTCGTATTTTCCATTAAATTCTCTACTTTTCTTAAAGCTTCCTTTCCTTGACCATGAATGCGCGGTAATCTCCTTTCTTTAACTCCAAATTTGATGCATTCTTACCTGTATTTCTGGATCTTTGAATTTCTTGCTTGTTAACCTAATGTATTTTTGTTTCACGACTTGTACTTTAAATATCATGTGCAGTTCTACTTTTTTCTTCACAATTTTGATTATAACCTTTCACAGTAGCCGTTCTTCCAGCACCAATTTGATGTATAACAACAACCTATCATATTCTGTTTTAGCTTTGTTGTTAAAGCTCAATATACAGAGTACATTAGCTTAATTTTGGCTTTCATTTTGTTGTATTCAGACTTGTAATGCTTCATGCTTAACTTTTGTTCCGAGCTCCAAATTTGGTGCACTAAGTCTTTTATTAAGTGCTTTTTAAAATTTGTATATGGCGAGTGTTAACCTTATCCTTACCTCTCACTTCTTATCTTTAACTTGATTTAATTTAAAGTGCATCTTTGACGACTTTTATATGTTCTGGCTTTTGTACCTTTTGATTTTGGTTTGTATTTTTAGCTTTGATGAGATATATTTGGACTTAGTTAAAATGCCTTTCACTGATACTCGGGAATTCGATTATTTAACTTTCTCCATGCCTTGAATGGAATCCCTATTTCTGCTTTATTTCAAACCACTTTAATGGAGTTGCTATTTTTGCTTTATCACAAACTGCTAAAGTGCAGTCCCTATTTCCTCTTTACCACAAACTGCTTTCCCGCATTCTTTATTTCTGATTTATCACTAGCATAGATCCATTTTAAACCCGGATCTATCAAGTACCGAGAGGAATCCAATTTCTTGAGGTCTACATTTTTTTACCATTTGGTTTCCTCTTGGTACTTGATAGATCTAGGTTTAAAATGGATCTATGCTAGTTTAATTTATTTTATTTTTATTTAAGTCTATATTTAATATATATTTTTCATTTTTTAATATTTTTTTATTTATGTCGGCTAGCATAACGTGACTAATGTGACATGATCCCCCCCATACTGGGTTGGAGAGCACCTTGCTTCTCTCGGTGCAACAAACCGATTTAATGCAGTCCACATTTCCCTCCTTCACAGTCTTTGCTCCATCTTCGCAAAGCTCTTGAGTAGGAAAGGAAGTCTCCTCATCTCTCTTTTGTGCATTGGTTGAGGTCTAATTTGGAAACATGTCTGTTGTGAAGTTCACAAGTTCCTGAGAAATATATAAGGTTATGTTTCGTGTGTGGCAAAACTGGGCAATCTTGCAAGGCCTTTTGATGCAAGGAGAGTTCATCCCAATGCAAGGGAAAAAATGAACATCAAAGGAATGGAATGCAAAGTGAAGAAAATGAGAAGCTTGTTCACCTGTTCATAGCAAGGAGGAAAATGTGGACAAGGATGAATGGATTTTTGACTGGTGTTGTTCTAGACATATGATTCCTATTAAGAAGTGGTTCTCTAAGATTGGGGAAGAAGGGAGTGTTAGACATGTCGTTTTTGGCAACAATATGGAGCACAAGGGAAAAAGGCCTTGAACAGTAATGATCAAGATAAGTAATCACAAGGGAAAAGGGCCTGGAAGAATAATGATCAAGATAAGTGATCACAATAGTAAGGAAATTGATGATGTGCATTATGTTCCAAGTTTTAGAAAGAAATTTATTTCAATAAGCCAAATAATGATGGGAAATATGAACTTGATGGTGGATTTCAAGGTAAACAAGTGCATGGCTAAAGACATGACAAAAAATGCAATTTTGTTGCACAAGTGTACGAAGAAAGTAGGATATACACACTTGAAACCTCATGCAAAAGCAACACAACTCAAGTGTTAGAAATTGTGAGTGAAGGACAACTTTGGCTTGAGAGAATTGGACACCTAATTGCCATTACCTTGGTTAAATGGTAATGTTAAACGTGGTTGAAGGTCTTCCTTTTTTTTGTAATTTAGAATTTACATTATAGCACAAACTTATACAAAATGTTACAGAGACAGGTAGGCCTCTCTAGAGAAGAAAACAACCTATGATCAAGTAACATGTCTCTCAAAAAGGGAAAACAACCCGAATTCAAAATAGATAGAGGACTATTAGTATTTGCCAAGTAACATAAGAAAAGACTTTGATATAGTCTGAGCATGTTAAGAGACCTGAAGCTATACAAAACCTACAGACTTCCTTTGGGTTAAAAATTTACAACCATTGAACTTTAAACAAAATAAAACCAGAAACGAGCAACATAAAGACACTAATCATCATGATTCATAATCATGGCATGCTCGATGCTTTGCAACTGTGGATTTGCTAGCTTCATTGTCGGTGCTTCATTGCCAGTGATACTTCATTGCCTGACATCACTAGAGCTGGCTGCCATGCTTTCCTTGGCCTTCATCTTTGCTGTCGCTTCTTCATCATGGCGTTCCTCTTTAACCATGACTGTAGGTGTTGCTTGAGTTTCCTCCTCCACAGGTTGCCCTTCATGCCCAACATTCGAGTCATGAGAGTAATGAATTGTTAAGCCCTTAATGATGGCACATTACCACATATAGTGTAGCGCATTATCCCCTATATTGTGGTGCATTACATATTATTTATGTCGGCTTGGGTTTATTAGTAGGTCTATTAGTTGTTATTGTACACCTTTGTCTCCTATATATAGGAAGGAGATATTCTCATTTTAGTCATCATTGGATATTATCTTATCTTGGGTACACAAGTACATTGTGTAAGGAGGTTCCTCCCTCGAAGAGGATTGTTATTTATCTTTGTTATTCATTATTAAGGCGTGGATTACTCTCTTTTGGTCTATTTTTGCTATTTTTATGTTATCCTCGGGATTGGTTTTTGCAAAACAAGTCATCTTGGCATTTTCGCTACAACTTTTTTTTCTACAAGGATTCAGAGATCGAGGTTAAAAACCCACTTCTCAAACATGCCAGACTATCTCCAGTCCGAAATTCAGATCTTGATCCATTACAGTTTCAGAGATAATTGTAAAGGAATCTAGGGTTTTTTACTAGTCCAAAACCTAGTCTAAAATAGGTGTTCTAGGGAAAAAGGTTATATTCGAGGCATCCGAGATCCATATTGAGTGAGACTAGTTTCATACGAAAAAAGATGGACCAGGGTATTTGTGGTAGAAGTTTTAGCTACAGAAATGAAATATTGGACACATGGCATACAATAAAAGTTTGCTCTTCTGGATAGGACAAAAATAAGAAGCCTTGGGAGATTTGCAATAATTCTTTGTAGGCACATCCAAATTAGGTCAGACTTGCGACATTGGAAAGAGGACACATCAGGGTATCATAGGCCGAAGTTTCAGACCCAGAGGAGTCGAAATTCAAATTTTATCTCAGTTACAAGTTGGCCCTAAAACAATCTTCTAATAAGGGTTTGCAAAATGTACGTCATTTTGCATTTGAATAGCTTTGTGTAGAAGGATCTATCTGTGGTAAACCCTAGGGTGTGATATATTTATTATTCAAAATGGCACCAAAAGGAAGTGGAAAGAATCACACTCCACTCCAACCCCTAGAGGATTCATCCTCGACATGCGATGAAATGGAAGACATATCTTTTAGAGTGTCCAAGTTGGAAGATATGATTAAAGGAAATGTGAAAATTGATGACTTAGTTAAATTGAAAAAAAAGATGGCTAGTAAAGAGGATCTCAAGGGGATGGCTAGAAAAGAAGATCTTCAAGACTTGAAGGAATTGATGAAGGATATAAAAAATAGTTGTATTCCTCATGTATCTACTTAAGAAGAGGATAAGGAGGAAAAAGAGCCACATTCCAATCACGTCTGGAGAAAATTGAAAAACAATTGGAGAGTAGGAAGTTGGAGTCCTCAAAAGTTGATGATTCACTACAACATCATGGGTTCAATTAAGGTACAAGGAACTACTTTATCCCTAAGATTGACATGAGAATGTTTGATGGCAAGGATCCAATCATGTGGATTTTTCAGATGGAGCAATTCTTTGATCTACACCAGGTGCCTACTTTGCAAAATGTAACTATTGCATCCTTATATTTAGAACATGATCAATTTGTATGGTACCAATGGCTTTGTGACCGTAAAAAGGACTCTATTATCTCTTGGTTTATACTCATAGAAGAATTGATTGCACATTATGGGGATATAAATAACAACACCTTCTTTAGCCAGTTGGTAAATCTCAAGCAAAAAGGTCCAGTTACCGAGCACATCAAGCAATTTCAACAACTAAGTCTCAGAGTGAAGAATATTTCAGAAGATAATTTGTTAGATCTCTTTATTGGAACCTTGAAAGATAACATTCAACATGAGGTGCGTCTCTTTGAACCATCATCCTTAGAGAAGGCTTTCATGATGGCAAGGAAGGTTGAAAGTAAAAATACGACAATGACTACTCCTCCAACACATACAGAGAAAATAATGTTCCTTCTTCTAAACCACCACAAAGGTTGACACCCCAACAACTAGATGAAAGAAGAGCAAAAGGATTATGCTTTAATTGTGACAACAAGTATAGTAAGGGACATAAGTGCGGTGAGAAGAAATTATTCTACATAGATTGTGAAGTGGAAGAACCAAAAGAAGAGGAAGCATCTCAAGAAGATATGCAACTTCAGAAGAAATAGAAGATGATGCTTCAGAAGAAATTACTCCCACCATATCTTGTCATGCATTGGCTGTAATTAGCACATCTCAAACTCTCAAGATCGAAGGATACATCAAAAAGAAGAAGGTAACAATGTTCATTGATTTCGGTAGTACTCATAATTTCATTCACTGTAAATTAGCCAAAGTTCTTAATTGCATTGTATATCTAGCACTAGAGTTTCAAGATATGATTGCAGATGGAGGAACTATAAATTGCTCAGGGAACCATAATATCAATCTTGTTATGGGGAATATGTATTGAATAGTCCAATGGTTTCTATCCCAATGGGTGGGGCTGATGTTGTATTAGGTGTCCAATGGTTACAATCATTGGGAACAGTGGATTTTAATTTTCAAAAACTTTTCATGAAATTTTCATGGGAAGGAAAAGAACATGAGTTAAATGGTATCATAGAAAAACCAAGCAAGGTGATAAGCTCTAATGGTATGACAAAGTTGTTGAAAAGGGGACATTAAGGTGTAGTTGCACAATTATGCTCATTAGATGTTCAAACCTCAAAGTTCCCTATCTCCCCAGTTCTCCAAAGGGTCATTAATAAGCATTCCAAGGTATTTGAAGATATTCCCAAAGGTCTTCCACCTATTCGAGACTTTGATCATGCTATCCACTTAATTCCAGGCAGTGTTCCTCCTAAAATCAGGCCTTACCGATATCCTTATAGCCAAAAGAGTGAAATTGAACGTATGGTTGTTGATATGTTAGAGGCTGGCATAATTAGGCCCAGACAAAGTTCTTACTTTGCACCAGTGGTAATGGTACCAAAGCTAGATGGATCATGGCGTATTTGTCTTGATTATAGAGAGCTCAACAAGATCACCATTAAAGATAAGTTTCCCATTCTTGTCATTGATGGATTGTTAGACGAATTACATGGAGCAATTGTCTTCACAAAGTTGGATCTTCGTTTCGGGTATCATTAGATTCGAATGAAGGATGAAGACATCCCCAAAACAACATTCATAACTCATGAAGGTCACTATGAATTTTTGGTCATGCCATTTGGTTTCACAAATGTGCCTTCCACATTTCAAGGTTTGATGAATTCTATTTTTGAGCCTCTCCTTAGAAAATTTGCGTTGGTATTCTTTGGTGATATACTAATCTATAACAAGTCTTGGGAAAAACATCTTCAACATGTTGACAGGGCAATACAACTACTAAAGGAGAAAGAACTGTATGCAAAACCCTCAAAATCTTTCTTTGGGATTAAGGAGGTAGAGTATTTGGGTCATATTGTATCTCATGAAGGTGTCAAGGTAGACCCTAACAAAATTAAAGCCATGATGGATTGGCCGATTCCAAAAACACTAAAGAATCTTCGAGGATTCTTAGGTTTGACAGTGTACTATCGAAAGTTTGTTCGGAACTATGGAAGAATAGCAACTCCTCTAACAACATTACTGGAGAAAGATGGATTTTCTTGGACTCCAGAGGCAACTCAAGCTTTTCAACAACTCAAAGAGGCAATGTGTAAAGATCTTGTTTTGGCGACACCAGACTAAACAAAAACCTTTATTGTGGAATGTGATGCTCCATGAAATGGAATTGGAGCTGTACTAATGCAAGAAGGACACCCTCTTGCCTTCATAAGTCATCCAATCAAGGGAAAGAACTTAAAAAAGCCCATTTATGAGAAGGAAATGTTGGCAATACTACATGTTGCGAAGCAATGGAGCCCTTACCTTATGGGGAGACATTTCAAGGTTAAAACTGATCATGATAGCCTTAAACACTTCTTGTAACAAAGGCTATCTTCATAAGAACAACAAAATGGGTGACAAAGATGTTGGGATATGACTTTGAAATTATCTACAAAAAGGGGAAGCAAAATGTTGTCGTAGATGCACTCTCCAGGAAAGATGAGGATGTTGAAGCATTACTCTATGCTATCTCGATCATCCAACCAGATTGGATTGCCGAAGCAAGGGATGAATGGAAAAATGACGAAGAAATATGGACGTTCATTCAAAAGCTGCAACAGGATCCTAGTGCCTCTAATACATTTACGTGGAAGGATGACTTTCCATGGTACAAGGATCACCTATATCTTGGTAAGAGTTCCTAGCTGAAGCAAAAGGTACTTTTTGAATTCCACTCCTCACCGATAGGAGGGCAATCAGGTTTCTTAAAAACCTACCATAGGGTAAAGGAAGACTTTTTTTGGGATGTTCTTAAAACTGATGTTCAAAAATTTGTGTCAAAATTTTTGGTTTGCCAACGAAATAAAGTGGAAACAATCAAGACCCTAGGTCTCCTACAACCACTTTCCATTTCAAGCCAAAGGTGAACAGAGGTCTTAATAGATTTTATCACAGGTTTACTAAAGTTAGAAGGAAAGAGTGTCATCATGGTGGTTGTTGATAGACTTACTAAATATGCACACTTCTGTGCACTATCTCACCCCTTCAAAGCAACCACGGTTGCCAATTCTTTTATGGAGACAGTCCAAAAACTACATGGTACTCCAAATATTATAGTAACTTAGTAAGTGACAGGGATCCCATTTTCACTAGCGACTTTTGGACCGAATTATTTTCTTGTTTGGGTACTCAACTGGCTCATAGCTCATCTTATCATCCTCAATCTGATGGACAAACAGAGATCGTAAACAAATGTTTGGAAGGGTATCTTCGATGTTTTGCAGCTGATAAACAAACACAATGGGTCAAGTGGTTACCCTTGGCAAAATGGTGGTATAATACTTCCTTCCATACATCATAAAAATGACCCCATTTATGGCACTTTATGGCTATCATCCACCATCCATCACATCTTCAGTAAGAGACTCCTCTAAGGTTCAAGCAGTGGAAGACCACATGAAGCATCAACAACAAGTTCTTCAACCCTTAAAGGACAACCTGAATCTAGCACAAAATCGAATGAAACAACGAGCAGATCAACTCTGTAGTGAACGAAGCTTTAATCTGGGGGGTTGGGTGTTTTTAAGACTACAACCTTACAAACAGATGTCCTTGAAGAACACCAAGAAGGATAATAAATTATCACCTAAATACTACGGTCCCTACAAGGTGCTACAAAAGATTGGTAGTATGGCCTACAAATTGGAACTACTTGCATCTTCACGAGTCCATCTAGTTTTCCATGTTTCTTGTTTGAAGAAGGTAATTGGTGACAAGCTACCAGTTCAAACGATATTAATAGAAGTCGATGAGGAAGGAAAAATCATCTTGGAACCCAAAGAAATCACTGAAATAAGAACTAGACAGCTTTGAAATCGATCAATTCCAGTGTATCTCATTAAATGGAAGAACTTACCCATGAAAGACTCAACATGGGAAGATGAGTCCTTTATACAACAACATCCAAAACTACTTCAACGTTGAGGACAACACTTTTTGAAGGGGAGGGGCATGTTAAGCCCTTAATGATGGCACATTACCACATATAGTGTAGCGCATTACCCCCTATATTGTGGCGCATTACATATTATTTATGTCAGCTTGGGTCTATTAGTTGTTATTGTACACCTTTGTCTCCTATATATAAGAAGGAGATATTCTCATTTTGGTCATCATTGGATATTGTCTTTTCTTGGGCACACAAGTACATTGTGTAAGGAGGTTCCTCCCTCGAAGAGGATTGTTATTTATTATTAAGGCGTGGATTACTCTCTTTTGGTCTATTTCTGCTATTTTTATGTTATTTCTGGAACTTGGTTGCATAACATGAATTCGCCCATCCTCTCCAATGGTGGCGAGCAGAGGTGACGGGAGGTGAAAAAGCTCCGCAATATCAGCGCACCAGTCAATGATAACTTGATCTCTGTCCTTTAACTCCAAAATTCTGGTTTGCATGTCCTTCTCAACATCCTTGATGTCATTACGGATTATCAGTAGCGTGTCGGTCATGGTAGCAAGGTGGCGAGCGAAAGCAGGATTGACATGCTCTCTGGAGCAGCCGAGGCAACCCCGACCTCATCGACTAGGAGCACAACGCCTTTCATTCTCCATGCTACAACTCTCATTTGTATCCCCCGTAGAGTTGACTTTCTCTGCAGTTGTCTGAAATCCCCAGGAAGCCCAGGGAGCTCTACGTGAGGGAGTCCGAATTTGAAACCTCCAGATAGCCTAAGCGAAATGGATGCGAATGACCACAAAATTTGTAGAAGAAGCCTTGACAGCTTGGAACTAGTGCCGAGGACCATCATGAGCCTTGCGTGACTCTACCTGTACGAAATCATGCTCGACTATGAAGGAGGGATGGGGAGTTAATATTCCTGAAAACCAATGCTGCAGCCACCCTATCACTGCCATCCGCCGTTTCCATTTGCTGCACCTTCGTTACATCGCCATAAATGCAATCGTGATGGTCCATTAACACCCCATCCGGGAATTGAATGTCTTCCTAAGATACAAGGCCAAAAGTCAATTTGTAAGGCTTCTTGTTGAGAGGAAGTGTTATCACACAAAGTGTAGTTACCCACTAAAGGTATCCTATCCGGGACGGTAGAAGTGAGGTAGCTAACCGATGACACCACAAGGGCTTCATCCACTACAAGATGAAAGGTAGTGGTCAGACCGGACAAACTCGTCACTTTAGATCAATCTGGAGAATGATCAAGGGGGAGACCCTACTAGCCTATGAGGGCTAACGCACCTACTCAAGCCACTATAAAGGTAAAAGTAAATGGATACAAGAGGTGAATAATGAGTAAGTTGATCTATATCTAGAAAGATAGAAGTGGTAGGTGAAGTTGAGGCCAAGTTGGGAGGGCTTAAGGTAATGGGAAGTTGCCCAAGTCAAAGAGAAATGTACCACAAAGAGTTTAATATTGTAGATCTAGATAGATCTATACTAAAGGAAAAATACCCTAATTAGATCCACCTAGGGTTTATGCAATAATGGACAAAGTGGACCCAAGAGAGTAGATCGGGAGGTGATATGGCTAGATCTATATGCTTGAATGACAGTTCTATTGATTTAGAGTGGGTTCAAGCATACCCAACTGATAGATTTGAAGAAATTGACCACAAGCCCAAGGAGGGCGCCCACCTAGAGGAGACTAGTGCTAGATTCAAGGGTAAATGGAGTCAGGTTAATGCCAAACTTTAGATCTAGGGTTTAATCAGTTATTCCTAAGTGGGTTTTGAAGTCCGTCATCAAATAAGCACATGATCTATCAGATCTACAAAACTAGTGTTTTAACAATTAGGGTTGTGTGACAATTGGATAAAAATATGGAAAACGAAACTAACCTTGTAGATCGTACGTGAAAATACGTGCGATCGCCTCACTCGTCGATGACCAAGTCAAGAATGATCAAAACGATGACTCAAATGCAAAAATATGATATTGCAAAGTACAAAATGGATATGCATGCTTAATTATCTATGTTAGCAATTAGTCTCAAGTACAAGTGGCTTCTATTGGCGATTATAAGCACAATATATATAAATAATACATCTAAATCAAAGTAAATAACTGCTCTAAACAAGAACCTCTAGTGTATACTCATTTATAGATTTGGCCAGATTGCTAGTAAAGGGTGAAGGTGAATAAAACAAGGTAAGGCCATGGGAAAGACTTGACACTTGACACTGTAAGCATCTAGGCTGAAGGAAAAGGGGATCCACACAACACATAAGTTGGATTAGGTGAACAATAGGGAATGGCAGTGTCTCACAGATGGGTGGAATAATGAGAATGCTCCACTAGATTCTAGACAAGCAACCTTTTAAAGCAGTTATTTGCAAAGCAAAGATACTAGCTAACCTCCAAAGGCAAGTGCCTTGGAAAGCCTTCTAGGCTTCCAGAGAGTGACAAAGACATAACCTTGACAGGTCAGTCTCACCCTGTTGCCCTATAGGGGCAAATGAGCCGTACATTGTACAATGAATGAGTGCTCATCCTCTATCCATCAACTCTTTTAAAACATTTCTTTTATTTAACTTGCCACCCTCCAAGAGCAAGTGCCTTGAATAGCCTTGCGGGCTTCAGATAATGACTCGGTATGACCTCCATTTCCCCGACACCATTGATAGGTGCGATGGAGTGACCACCCTGTTTCCCTTTGGAGGAAAACGACCTCACATAATACAAAGGATGAGTGCTCGTCTCTTGGCAACTGACTGACTTTATATCTCATTTGCAACAGTGTTTAAAAACACTTTTGTTTTGCTGGCTAGGCATCCATTTAGAATAAGCATTTAAGTTTCAATTCTTTAGTGTCTAAAGACACTTTTGGTAAGACTACTTGTGTTCAAGACCTAGAGGAAGACCATCCTTGTGATAAGAATCACACAAACCAACTCCGAGACACAATTTAGACATGGAGACCTATTCCAACATAGAGGTGAAGGTGGGGGAAATCCTAGATGTCACTAGTCAAGTTACAAGTCAGGGTTAAACATAAAGAAGGGAAGGCAACAGATGGATGTGTTATCACAGATCTTGTAGTTGCCTTGATATAGAAATCCAGTAGAGGATGGCAGAGGGGATGGGCAACCAAAGCCGTGACCTACGGAAATCCTAACCCCCACAAGATGGATGGTTGTCACGCTGGTTAAGACTTCCTTCTCTTTATGCCACTAGAGAAGCCCAAATGACAATGGGGGAGACCCAGATCGATTCTGAAAGAAAGATCTAAAGCAAATCACCAGATCAGACTCCTGGTGGAGAATACGTAAGGTGAGTGCTTGAAACCCTAGATTCAGAGGATAAGGCACAAATTAAGGGTGCTTGAGTGGAGGTGATTAATTATGTTGGTAATGTTACTCAAGTTAAAGAATCAGGTGGCTTGTGAAGATTTAGATCAGATCTAGGATTTAGTGTGTCGGTTCAAATGATTAAGCCCGGACCCTAGGGGATTTAAGCGGATAAGTAAAAATTCCCAGGACAAGGTTGATATTGATAATTAAGGCTTCCTGCACACTACCTTGGATGAAAGATTCGGCGGTTGAAAAGGAACCAAGTAAAACCAGAACAAAAACAAAAAGAAACTGACTAACAGTTCGAACAGGGGCGTTTTCTCTTTGCCTAAGATTAGTGCCTAGACATGGGAAAAAGGAGTTAAAAGCTGATGTCTGGGAGGGAGAGGGGTTTTTTCAATAAGGCCAAAAAAACCCAGATTGCCAAATTTGCATATTCCCAGTGCAAATTGGTCTGGTGAATTTTCCTACTTCTATAGAGGGTTTTTTGAATGAAAGCAGTGATGGGCGATGCATGAAAAATTAAACGGAGGAGAACTTACTTGAGAAACGTACTTGTATTTTCTAGATGACCTCTGAGATGATGAAGAATGCTGCTTTCTTGATCAAAGTGTTTCGAGTAAGATCTTGATGGAGTTCAGCTTCTGCCAGTGACCCTAGCACCCCCTTCAACCTATCAAACCAGAGAAAATCAATTGGGAAGACAAATGAACAGGATTTGCAGTATAAAGAAAGTACAGGGAATGAAAAATCATCAAGAAAGAATCACTCCCTGAACATAACACCCCAGAGCCGGAGCAGAGTGAGCTTCCCCACAAGTGCGCCCTCCTCTAGTGTGTCTCCTTCAACCTGCAGATGAATGGGTCCAAGAAAAATACAAGATCTATCCGAAACAAACTCAGTACAGAAAGACAACAATGCCAATCATCAAATCATCAACTTATCAACAATACTCAGAGTGTAATCCCAGACAAATCTCTTTATTCAATATTTCGGTGCCAGAGCTCATGCTTTACAATGGGGGGTCACCTCTCTTAAATAGTTTGAGAGTGTGTCTACATTTCAACTTTCATCCGACGGTTGAGATTAAGACATCATCAACAGTGGAGATCAACAAGTACAACAATCATCACATGGATCCAAGTGACCACATCAAAGGGGGGGCACACTTTGCTCAAGGATGCCTTCCTAAAGTGAAAGTCACAATATAACATAAGGTGTGACATGATAATACATCAAAGGGGGTCACTAGGGGCTTAATTCACACTAGGCCCCATTACAACTTCATAACATATGATATAACAGTATAATATATCATTACCCAAGTTGAGGGGGCGCCCCTTGGGGTGCTTCCTCACTGACTGAGCCAAAAATAAAATTATTTGGACCACAAGTTGACTGGAAATTGCTCAAGGATTGCCCGGAGAGCCAAAACACATCATCTGTTAAAATTCCAAGCTATTTCCTTGACCTAAGAGGCCAAATAGATTTTTTTAGTGAAAATCCTAGTTTATTTTTGCTGGTACATCCTCTGGAAAATGATAAAACCACCATAACTCTATCTAGGGTGAGAACTAGGGCAAACTGACTGCACTGGATGATTCGGAAACACAGAAGAATGGTATAAGTGACTACTCATACCCCCTAGAAGACTGCAATGCTCTAGGAGAACCAAAATCACTGCCATTTGTAATAAAATTTGATCATTTGGCCAATAATAAAGTGATAATAATCACTTGTTAAGAGATCTGGGAACAACCTCTCAAAATTGAAATCGTAGTATTGGTCTTGGGCATGTCTGGAACAAATATAAGCCATGTTATTTTTTGAGTCACTACCTTGGGAACCGTGCTTAACTTGGTCAACTGGGTTGACTAGGTTAAAGTACCCAATCTGAAGGTGAGATACTGTATCCATATGATCCTGTAAGCATCCAAGGTAAGAAATGCTCCAATGGTGTATATCAAAACCAAGCTTAAATCATGTTATTCATAATCATGGTGACAATAATAATAATAGTAAGTAAGATATACCTGTGCTTCTGAATAATCTCGGAACCTTCTGGAAGTCTGCTTGTTCATGCCATACTTACAAAGTGTACGCAATGTGGTAGTGCTGGGTGAGGATGCAAAACAAGGCTAGGTAAAGGGAAATGACTTCTAACTGACTTTGACTATGTGATCTCTCCGAATGATTACAAATACACTCAACCATAGTGACATATACATGACATATGACAATGGGGGATGGAGGTGTCTCACAAGTGGATAAAGTACTTGGGTTTGCTTCCCTTAGTCTCTTAACAAGTTTTCCTTTGCAGTAATTTGCAATATAGATCAACCTTCAAAGGCAGGTGCCCTGGAAGCCTTATGGGCTCCAGTACTGACAAAGACATAACCTTTGCAGGCTAGTCTCACTCTGTTGCCCTGTGGGGACAAATGAGCTGAACACTATACAAAGAGTGAGTGCTCATCCTTTGACTGTTGATCTTTTTCAATAACCTTCACATTTCACATAAGATAGTAGCCAACCTACAAGAGCAGGTGCGTTGGAAAGCCTTCTGGGCTCCAATAAATGACTAAGGCCTAGCCCTGCTGCTGGCGAGCAGTCCATAGCCCCGATGGGTTTGCCTCTCCCTGCTGCCCCTATGGAGGGTAGATGAGCCTTACATTATACAAAGAATGAGTGCTCAACCCCTTGGCCACTGACTACCTTTAAACATTTATACTTTTGCATCATTTAGATATAGATTTTATGCGTTCCGATGCTTTAGTGTTTAGCAACACTGTTTGGTGGAGCTCTTGCTTTGAGAACTAAAAGAGAACTTCCCGGTGAACCTAGTCACACTGTCCAAGCCACATACTTCATAGCCAAAGATACATAACAACATGGAGTCTATCATGTATAGGGGTCAAGACGGGGAAAAGATCTTTAATCTCACAAGTCTCAAACAGTCTAAGTCATGTGATGAAAATAAAAAATGGATGAACTAGATGTATGGGGACAGGTGACACATGAACCAACAAAGCACTAAGGTTTACTCTTTGTACAAGCATGGCATGAGCAACAGTCTTCACAGCAAGTCCTTTGATTAGTCTTAGCACAAGTTTCAAGTATTAGTACATATATAAGCATAGGTCACCATAATCATCCTAACAAGACAAGCATAGGTGTTTGATAAACATCACAGAGCAAAATCAAACCATGGAAGCATATCCCGATCTCACCATATATACTTGTCTCCAACTGATAGGGCCCCTCTATAACTGTGTGTACCACATTTGATTTGCTACTCTGCTGAAATAAACTAGGTCATCACTATAAGCATCTCAGTGGACTAATGAATCTCAGTCTTGGCAAGGAAAACCTGACGAACAAGGCTTTGAAATGGCTAAAGCTGTAATGATCCATGCTAAACCCCATGTGAAAATTAGTTCAAAATAGAATAAGAGATAAGTCTGTATGCTGCATCATGGTTGCGCAACTGCAAATGTATATGTGATAATAGGATGGAGACAGTGAAGATGGTGCCAAGGCTAGCAAGTTGTGTCCCCTAAAGGGAATGACCAGATCCATACTACAAGTAGGGCATGACCAATGAGTATACAAAAGAATCTCTTGGACATAGCAACTAGATCACTTATACTTTAGATTCTAGTAAGAGCAATAAAATATCGCCAACATACAACCACTATTAACCAAGTCTCACTACTAAAATAGACAATAGAGCAAAAACAAAATCCATATGTACAAATCCATATATCACCTGGGTCATATACCTGCATCTGATCTGAACAATCAGAAGGGCATTGAAACATTGTTGCTGCTGTACATCATGGGCACTGTCATAACTTTGCTTTGGGTCATGAAAATGGCTAACTCAGTCATCAAATCTGGGGTCATGAGGCTCAGTCATGGCATGGAACTAATCAAACTGAAAGCTCTGGATCTACTGAAAGAGAGTGATCATCAACTAGAAGCTCATCATCTATTGATCTCAAAGTAAAAGGATTGGCTCAAAAATGTGCTCAGGACTGCTCAAGAACAATGGTAGTGTAGCTACTATATATGTGACAACATGAAGTTAATGCACACTTTTTGATTTATATTTCTCACTTGATAGCTTAGCATTCTTGATAGTGTGCTATTGCCTATCTCTAGATAGTCCAAGATAGATTAGTGCTCTAGGCATAAGTCCTTCAGTTGATGCATGGATTTAGTTAGCATGCCCTCAACAAGCAACACATCTTCATTTGACAATGTTGTTTTAGGACCATTCGACTATTTACTATTCAATAGATCCATTGACATGTGGGAGTTTGAGCTCTGTTAGATTGTCACCACAGAATCGTGTCAACTAACAAGAGTTAGCACTCATTTACATTAGCATCACCTAGCTTGTAGGCACTCTAACTTGGCTAGCATGGGCATGATTCCTTGGCATGCATCCACCGCATTTTGACTTTACGTAACCACATTAGAGCATATTCTACTACTCCACACATGATTAGTGGATACTTATTATGACTGTAATTTGCACATATTTTGTCTTAGAAACCACTTTTGCATAAAACCTAGGTCATCTCTGTAGAAATGATTGGGTGAGAACTGAGAACCAGGTGCTCAACTACATCTTGTTATATGCTTTCATCATTTTGATGTTTCCATAGAGTAACTGAACTTGGTAAGTGCTGAATTTGATTATGTGACATGTCCCTTGCTTTCTCTATGAGTTCTTTAATCCATGGAATTTTATTTACAATCTCTTCTAAGATTAGATTTAAATTATAGACAATGCAAAGAGTCCAAAAAATGTGGTCATATCTCCTCTCAACAATCAAACTTGTAGCTTTGCAAACTGGTTTATTATCCTTGATAAATTGCACCACCTTAGCAAGCCCAATTTGCTTAGTAGCTTTAATTTAAATATCAGTAATGAATTGAACATCTTTACCTCCCTTGACTGGTCTTCGGCCTTTAAAATCATTGCTACTTTTGGTTAATATTGATCAATTGCCTATGGCTAGAAATTGTGTATCCATATGAGACAATGGTAACCCGAGAGCTACACCATGAAGCACAAATAGGTGCTAAAATATCCTTGTTGCTGCCTAAAACACACTTAACCACAGAAAAGTCTCCCAATCGCTAGGTGTGTTCTTGAGGGCAACTATGAGTTTAGAATCCAATGTCACCTCGATTCCGAACTCCTCCGTTTTTCATTAAAGGCATCTAGGATTTCTTGAAGAGTTTAAACTTATCATTATCTTGCTCTGTGAACCAATCAAGGGCATCTTCCTCCATGGACAAAACAAAGAGTTTCATTTTGACATCCTCATAGTTATGGGCGTTGCACCACTTGCTAATGCATAGGCTAGAATTTCGAACATGAGTCTTTGCACTAACAACATTGTTTCCCTGAAAAGAAGGCAACCTCTCAAGAGCTTTTTCAGGAATAGCATGAGGATAACCTTGGATATTTGAGAAATCACATGGTTTGTAAATTGCATCCATTGGTGATGTTATTAAATGATGATTAAATAATAAATGTATATCAGAGATTGCTTCTTCTCCAAGACTTGCAAGGAGTCTACGCGGAGCTAGTTTGATTAATCTTCTCCTATAAACCCTTTCAGGTTTAGGGAGAGGGCCAAACACACCCCTAGAGTTGCTCCTAGTAGAATACCTTACCGAATTTGATAATGGAGTCGCCACTTGAAGATTAAGCAATATCTAATAACTTTATCTTTGTGTAGTTAATTAATTTGATTTTATAAAATTAAAATTAAAATGTCAATTAACCAAGGACAAGAGACTTGTCCTCAACAACGACGCCAAAAATGTTGCCGCCTAAAACACACTTAACCACAGAGAAGTCTCCCAACCACTAGGTGTGTTTTTGAGGGAAAATATGAGTTTAGAACCCCATGTCACCTCGAATCCTAACTCCTTCGCTTAGACCTGTTGTCACATATATAGTAGCTGAGATACCTTTGTTCCTGAGCAGTACTGATCAAATCTTTGAGCCAACCCTTTACTATTAGATCAACAGATGATGAGCCAGACTTGATGATCTCCCACTTTCAGCAGATCCAGAGTATCCAGATTGACCAGTTCTATGCCATGCCTGAGCCTCATGACACCAGATTTGGTGATTGAGTTAGCCATTTCTCTTGCATGACCCAGAGCAGAGATTGTTATAGTGCCTATGATGTGTAGTAGTGGCAATTTTTCCAGTGATCTTCAGATTGTTTTCAAATCCAGTGCAGGTATATGCTTTAGGTGATATTATGGTTTGTACATATGGATTTTGATGTTGCTCTGTTACCTATTTTAGCAGTGAGACTTAGTTGATATTGATTATATGTTGGCAATGCTTTATCTTGGTTTAATTGGAATCTAAAGTATAACTGATCTAGTGGTTTTGACCGGGAAATTCTCTTGTATACTCATTGGCCTTGCCCTACTCCTAGTATGGATTTAGTCTTTTCCCTTCAGGGACATAGCTTACTAGTCTTGGCATCATTTCCATTGTCTCCAACCATCTGGTGCCTTCCCATTTTCATTGACTATCCTTAACTTGTAACTTGACTAGTGACATCTTGGATTGCCCCCACCTTCACCTCTATGTTGGAATAGGTTTCCATGTATAAAACTGTGTCTCGGTGTTGGTTTATGTGATGTTTATCACAAGGAATGTCTACCTCTAGGTCTTGAAAACAAGTAGTCCTACCAAATAAAGTGCTTTTAGACACTAAGGCATTAGAGCTTAAAGTTATTCCAAATGGATGCCCTGCCAGCAAAATAAAAGTGTCTTTAGACACTACTGGAAATAGAAAAAAGAAAACTAGCCAGTGGCCAAGAGATGAGCACTCATCCATTGTATGGTGTAAGGCTCATTTATCACCCTAGGGTATCAGGGAGGCAAGCTCCTCAAGGCTGAGCCTTAGTCATTTTCTGGAAGCCCAAAAGGATGTCTAGGGCACTTGCTGTTAGAGGCTGGCAAGTTATCAATGAAAAATAAAGTTGATGGCTAGAGGATGAGCACTCATTCTTTGTATAATATATGGTTCATTTTCCCCCACAGGGCAACATGGTGAGGCTGGCCCAAGAAGGTCATGTCTTTGTCATTATCTGGAAGCCCAGAAGGCTTACCAGGTGCCAGGGCACCTGCCTTTAGAGGTCAACTAGTTAAATAAATGTCGAGCAAATAAAGTATTAAAAAGGCTGCTTGTCTAGAGCCTAGTGGAGCCTTCTCATCATTCCACCCATTTGTGAGATACCGCCATACCCTATTGTTCACCTAGTCCAAACTTATGTGTTGTGTGGATCCCCTTGTCCTTTAGCCCAGGTGCTTACAGTGTTGAGTCATCAAGACATCCCTTGACCTTACTTGTTGTTTATGGTCCCTTCACCCTTGACTAGCAAAAGGGTTAAATCTATAAATGAGTATACATTGGAGGTTCTTGTTTTGAAGCAACTAGTCATTTTGATTTGGATTATTATATATGTATTGTGCTTTTACTTGCCAACAAAACCTAATCGTACTAGAGTGTCATTGCCAGCATAGATAATTGAGCATGCATGTCCACTTGTACTTTGCAGCATCAGTCTTGACTTGGTCAACCTAGTGTCGACTAGTCCATGAGTAGGGTCCAGGATGAGTTATAGACAAATGATTATGGATAATGATTATTTATGGTCTATAGGTGTCCATTAGACATATTTATGCTTCATATGGTGATTTGTTATGATGGTTGATATTATTTTTATGATTATCAACATTTATAGGCCTTATTATTATTATGGCTCTGACATGGATGGGGCCTCTAATGTACTTTTGTGATGAACATATGGCGTATGAGTACTCATTCCTAGCTGACTTGGACATTTTGAGTCTATTGGTGCAGCTGGTTTTCAGTTTCGGGCAGGTACCAGACAGATATGTGGGTCTCCTAGGCTTTTACAATAGATTTGCCCTTGGGAAAATGAAAATAAAACACTTTGCAGATGTTGAGGAGATATCTTGGAACGTTGGACTGGATTCTTAGGGTGCAACTAGTCGTTTGTACCATATACCTAGGGTGCCAGACACATCTGTGCAGTTACTTTTTTGCGTAGACCCCTCCTGGGTGAGATATTGGCTGTTTTATGTTCCCAAGGCAACATTTTAATAGTTAAAAATGGCTAATGAGGAAATCGATTTGGGCAATTGAGGCAAGGAATGGCATGGCATTGGTCTGAGGGACAGTGTTTGGGTCACATTCATCATCCGACATCAAATTCACTTCACTCGAGGTCCACACATCCTTGATTTATGTAGTTTGAGGGTGTTTTGATATATTTTGAGGGAGATCCCCTAGTGATTTTTATCACTCCTCTATATTATTTGCCACCACACCTTGTGATTGTGCCATGGGGCCATGCTAGTGAAGGATAACATAACCTCCTAGCCCCACCATGTGCTACTTTGTGGTCATTAGTCGTATTTTATTGGGTGCGCCCCCTTCTATTTGTGAGTCGATCCATGTGAGATGTATCCAGCTAATCTTAGCCGTAGATTAGGATGATTTTATCTTATGATCTTGACACTTGATCTTTTTGGATCTAGGTATTTTGTACTTGAGAGATCTTTATATTGAGATGCTCTCTCATTTGTAAAAGGGGCCTTTGGCTCTGAGAATATTGAATACAAGAAAACTTTTGCAGAAACTCTTGGAAGCTTTGTGAATGTACTTGGATGTGATTGTTATGCCTCGTTCTTGGACATTTCAGTAGATCTTGTATGCAAACAACTATTTTTTCTGGAAGACCGTACTGATCTTTTGCAGGGTAGCGAATTGGTTGGAGGAGATTGCTAAGGCGTCTTGCATCGTCTTTCGGACAAATCGTTCATCTTCAGGGAGTTTTCAATTGTTACTTTGTGCATTGGATATTTCTTTGTTGATGAAGTACGTAGCTTATCTTTTTCATCTGTAAACAAATCTCATTTGTAGTTTGATTTTGCAGTTGGAGAAGAGAGGGCACACTTCCTTCATTGGGCATTTTTCTTCCGTTTCATGCTGTATCTTGCTTGGAATTGTAACCAAGTGGAAGTATCATTGACATCTAAGGCGACCACAAGTATTTTTAGGTACGATCTGCAAGGTTAGTATTGTTCTTCAGTCTTTTTATCCATTGGTCCATTCAAACCCTCTTTTAAAGCCCTAGTTTTTTAGATATGATAGATCCGGTGAGTTTTTGATGATGACCATCAACACCCACTTGGAGATTAATGAATGAACCCTAGATCTCAGGTTTCATAAAAATCAGACTCCATTTGCCCTGGGATCTAGCACTAGTCACTCTAGGTGGGGGTGCTCTTCTTGGGTGGGTGGCCATTTCTTCAGATCTGTCAGATGGGTATACTTGGACCCGCCTCAAAATCATATATCCAATCTTCAAGCACCCTGATCTAGTCATCTCATGCCTCGATCTACCCTTTTGGGTCCACTTATGCAAAAACCCCTAGGTGGGTCCCTTTAGGGTTTTCATTTATTTGACTAGATCTCACTAGATCTACTTCTTTAAACTATTTGTGGGACAATCTCAATCAAGTTGGGTTATTTCCTATCTTTACTAAGCCTCCCCAACTTGGCCCTAATCTTCTATGCCACACTTATTCCATTGATCTAGTCTTATCCGCTCATTATCTCTCCTATTTATCCATTGCCAAACCCTAGGAGTGTCTTGAGTAGGTGCGCTAGCCCTCTTATGCTAGTAGGGTCTCCCCCTTGATCATTCTCTGGTTTGATCTAAAGCGACAAGAGCCCATCCGATGTGATAACTACCATTTACTCATAGTTGACGAGGCCCTTGTCGTGTCACCGGTTAGCTACCTTACCTCTACCGTAACAGATAGGTTATCTCAAGTGGGTAGCTACACTTTGTGTGATAACAAGACCCAACTCCCTAAAGGTCAAGGGGCGTAGTCTCTACTTAGTTTCTTAAAGATTTTAATTGGGAGTTAGAATTTATTAAGGTTTAAATTAAGTTTGATGATAAACAACAATGCAGAGATGTAATAGTTTTCAATGACAGGCACACCTTGCTTTCGAATTAAATCAAATGCAATTACAAAAAAGACAGAAACAACTATTCAAGTCTAGTGCCTATTCTATTGGGATTTGGAAAATACAATACACAAATTTGTAAAAATACAAGATAGACAAGAATTTGCAATGAAATGCTTCCCAAATCCTTAGATCATTTAATACAAAAAATTGCTCATTAACATAACTCAATTTGCATTAAATAAAATGTAACCATGAAATGTAACTTGATTTGAAAATGTAAATAAAAGCAAAATTGAGAATGAAACAAAAGATTGTAGTATTTTGCAAGTGGTCCTGTAAGTTTTAGTTCATTTTAGGTCTCACTTGAATTTAGGGGAATTAATGTGTGAAACAATAAAAGTGCAACCTAACTAATGTGTCTACCTCTAGCACTTGTCTCTTACGATTTGAGAGAGATTATTGGGTGCTCAACAAGAGAACAAAAGGTTCCTTTCTAGCTCCACAAGTCAATCCCAAAGATTGTTGAGCGCTCAACAGGCGGACACTAAATGCCACGAGGCTCCCGACAACCTCTAACCCTCTAGCTCCATAGGTCTACCTTTCTTTTCTCAATTTCTTATCAATATAAAAGTTGGGTGCCTATTAATCTAGCCAACTCAAATCTTCTCCCTTTCTTGTCACCCAGGGTCGGACAAACCGGCAAGGGGAGTGAATATGGGGCGAAGATTGGGGCGATGTTTATTTACTTATAAAAAAAAGAATTGAATTTTTTTTTTAAAGAGATTTAACTACACAAGCCGACACGATATTGTAGGAATGACAAAGCCAAATCACTTACAAGGTGTGGGCAGAAAAAAAAAAACTATATAACAAACTAATCCTATCCACTCAATCCACTTTTCGAATGGAAAGGATGGGGCAAAAAAATAAACTTGCGGATATGAAAACTAATTATTCTAGCCCTTCTTCAATTGCTATGCAAGGGTGGGCAAGCCCAACTTCCTTTGCATGCAATGGATGTCAAATTTCAAAGAATAACAAATGCTAACCTAGCCACACAACTCTCTTCCTAAAGAAGGGACGGGGCAAGTAATTAAAAGTAAATAATGGAAAATAACAAGCCCTAGCCCCTCTTCACTTTGCAATGCAAGGGTGGGCAAGCCCTACCTCCTTTGCATGCAAGGGATGACCAAAATATATACCTCAAATATAACTTCGAAAATCAAACAAAGAATCAAGTCCAAGAGACTTTCTTGGACTTGTTACAATAACAAAAAATTTCAGCACATTTAGATAAGGAAAAATGAGAAAGAGAATGAGGCTTTTACCACTTTGAGGGAATGGGTTTTGAAGTGGTGACCCTTCAAGAAAGTTGACATCTCTGCTGATTATAGGCCTTTTTGTGATAGGATTATACAACTTGTATGCTTTTGATTGCTCACTATATCCCACAAAAATACATCTTTCTCCTTTATTATCTAACTTCTTCCTATTTTCAGTATGAACATTTGCACATGCAATACACCCAAAGACTCTTAAATGAGAAACATTATGCTTTTTATTACTCCATGCTTCCTGTGGTACCTTATCCTTGACACTCTTTGTGGGGGAACGATTCAAAATATATACTGCACAAGCTACAGCGTCAGCCCAATATTCATTTGGTAGATGTTTAGCTTTCATCATGCTTCTTGCCATTTCCATTATTGTTCTATTTTTTCTTTCTGCAATACCATTTTGTTGTGGTGTATAGCTAGTTGTAAATTGTCTTTTGATCCCATTTGTTTTGAAAAAACTCAAGAAATTATTTGATGCAAATTCTCCGCCTCTATCTGTTCTTAGAATTTTAATGTAGTGCCCACTTTGCTTTTCAACCATGACTTTAAATTGCTTAAACACTTCAAAAGCTTCTGATTTGTGTTTCAAGAAATATACCCAAGTTTTCTTGGAATAATCATCTATGAAAGTCATGAAATACAAGCTATTCCCAATAGAAGGTGTCTGCATATACCCACACAAATCTGAATGCACAATTTCAAGTGGAGCTCTTGCTCTATATGACTTACCAACAGGAAATGATTCTTTATGTTGCTTACCAAGAATGCACCCTTCACAAAGTTTGTTTGGTTGTTCAATCAATGGCAAACCATTCACCATGTTCTTTCTATGCAACAAATTTAGACCACTGAAGCTTAAATGACCAAATCTTAAGTGCCATAATCATGACTGATCTGAGAGGACTGCTTTGAAAGCAACATACAAATCGTTTTGCAACCTTAAAGCAAACATCTTGTTTTGTGTCATTTGGACTTTTGCAATTAGTGTTCTATGTGAATCAAAGATCTCACATGCATCATTTTCAAAATAGACTTTATATCCCTTTTGTAGTAGTTGTCCAATGCTAATTAGATTGTGTTTGAGATTAGGGACATAATACACATTTGGAATGTGTTTCTTTTCACCTTACTTAGTTTCAAATTTTATATGCTACCTTTACCCATGATAGCTACTTTTTTATCATCTCCCATTTTTACGTCTGATTGCACAGATTCATCTATGTTTGCAAACATATCCTTGTTTCCACTCATGTGGTTACTACAACCACTATCTAAGAACCATACTTCTTTTGAGTTTCTTGTGCACTATTACAAGTAATAAACATTGAATCACTATTTTCAGAGTGATTTTCTCTTGAGAAATTTCTCATTCTGCCTATTCATATCAAACTGCTTCTTCCTACATTCAGGTGCATAATGACCAAATTTTTGACAATAGTGGCATTGGATATGTGATTTGTCATACCTTTGTCCTTGGCTGTGAAATTCAAGAGAATGTCTGCCACCTCTGCCTCTTCTGCTTGCAAAGAAATTGGAATTTGCTCCTTCTTCATGAGAGTTCTCTAAACTGCCACCTTCATTGTGATTGCTCATTCTTTCTCTTCCAAATCCTCTTCCACCTCAATTAGTGATTCTTCCTCCTCTTTTGCTGCTGCTAGCTTGAACTTGTGATTTGAATGCATTTTCCATAGAGGAACTGTTTGACCTATTGAGTATTTGCTCATGGGTTTGTAAAGACCCCATAAGACTATCAATAGAAACTTGAGACAAATCTTTAGGTTCTTCAATAGCTACAACAATTGGGTCAAATCATAGGAAGACTCCTCAAAATATTTTCTACAACCTTTTGATCATCCAAAGTATCTCCATGAGACTTTATTTGATTTACTATACTCAGTGCACGAGTGAAAATATCATTTATTGTCTCATAATTTGACATTTGCAAATTTTCAAAATCTCTTCTAAGCATTTGTAATCTTACCAACTTGACTTTGTTAGTACCTTGATAAGAATTTTGGAGAGTGTCCCATGCATGCTTGGACCTTGTAGCTGCTGCAACCCGTGTGAAAATGGATTCTTCCATTGCTTGTTGTATCAAAAATAACGCCTTGGCATCCTTCTTCTTATTCTCTTTGAGAAGATCGTTTTGTGCTTGTGATAAAACATTATATGCTGCTTGATTTGGTGGCTTTGTAAAATCATTCTCAACGAAGTCCCATAATTCTTGTGAACAAAATAAAGTCTTCATTTTAATGCTCCAATATTCATAATTTTTCCCATTAAATTGTGGAATTTGGGGTTGAGTGAGATTACTTTGTCAATGCAACTTGGCACAACCTAATGCAAATTGATTAAATATTGCAATTTCACAATACTTTGTGATTTTTTTTAATTTTCCAAGTGCCTTTTAACAAAATTAAAATTAAACTAGTGACCCAAAAACAATAACCTTGCAGCAATTTCATCACACCAAATTAAATATTTTACCATTGCATTCAGCATAAAATAACATTACCAAAATCAATTCTTCCATTCCATAATTATGCTCTTTCACAACTAGAGTTTGCACCTCCACAACCAGCCTATGCTCTTCCACAATCACTTTCTCCACAACCTTGCTCTGATACCAATTTGTAGGAAGAAGATGCAAGAAGAAAACTAAAAAACTGAAGAGCTAAAAATGCAAAAGATAGAAAATATAAGCAAATATGAGCTGTTGCTCAGAATTTTATTAGCAAAGAAGAAAAACTACAAGTGTGCCTTATGCAGCTATGAAATGATCTATTTATAGCAAATTTCTGCTGGAGGGTGAGATTCATTTATTGGAGGACTGCGTGGTGGTTGATGGGTGGCTGGGTAGTTGATGGACGATGGTCCGTGGACGGCTGGGCGGCTGCTTGTCCATAGTCGGCGCCGTCAAGCTTACTTTTCAACAGTTAGTGGATTTCTTCAGAGGTATTATCAGAGACAAAAATATGGTTGGGCATGTATATATGTTGCATTTGGGTGCTATCCTGGTCTCTCTTTCTCATCTTACTAACTTTAACTTGCCATTATGATGTCCAATGGTGATGTGTTGTTTTGGTTGATATTATAGACTTGCACCATGAGTTGATTATTGGTCTTGAATGTTAAGACTTTTTATTATGCTCACTAGTATTGCCTACCTTATGCAGACTTAACCATACCCTTGCTATGGTGGCACCACTTATCATTGTCTTCACTCATCCATTTCCTCCACCTTTGAGACTTGACCTTTGACTTAGACCTGAACTTATGAGATCAAAGTCTTTCCCCACTTAGACCTCTATGTTGGATGGACTCCATGTTTCTTGTGTCTTGGCTTTGGAGTGTGTGTCCTAGTTTTCAGCCCTGTTGATCTTTTTCGTCTTGTAGCTCAAGATGTTTGAGTGCAATCAAGTTGCAAGTCTAGCTACTGGAAGTGGTTCCCTTAGTCTTCGAAGCATGTGTTCCTTTCATAATTACATGCATTAGTATGACTCATGCTATATCTATTGAAATGCAAGCTAAAAGGCTATTGAAACTTAATTGAAAGTACCTCTGATGAAAGCTGTAAATAGTTGTGCTTTTAAGCGCATGTAAAATCGTAAGAGTATCAAATGTGAAAAGGGCCAAATAAAAGCAGATGTGGAGCAAATGCAAAATCTAAATGACTGTTGGCCAATACTATGTAATGATTATTCCTCACAGAGCCCAAGGGCATGGACGTGAGATGGAGTAAGGGACCGCTGATTCTAAGAGTCCCCTAGAACCTGGTTTTAACAGTTGGTTATGCACTTAGCACAATGGTTTTAAATATCCTCACGGAGCCTGAATCAGGTTTGGATGTGAGCTAAAGGAAACTTGTTAGACGCTATTGGAAACCTTGTAAGCAATTTATCCATACGCGAGACACCCCAATTCCCTAATGTTATCTATCCTGCATGTGTCTAAGTGGATTCATCTGTCCCTTTTCTCTGAGAAATCACAATGTTTGGGTCAACAAGTCAATTCCCCTTTGCCTAGCCTTGTTTCATCCACCTCACCCATCCTAGCAAGTGAGCATAGTAAAGGGTTTCATAAAAGGCCATATATTTACTCCAATGCAAGTTTTAATATGTTGCTTGATTGATGTTGATCACCATTGCTATATTAATCGTGTTTTAGTGGGTCGTTAATATTAATAAGAGAGCATTATTCATTCCTTATGCATACTGGATTATTCAGAGCTCATTTTACTTTTCAGTTTGGCTATTTTTGACTTGGTTTACCAAGTCAACCTACAGGTCTTGGAATGGATACGGTTACAATTATTCTATTGTTATGTTTTGATGCCATTGGGGGCCATTCAGACCATTCCAGTGCTCCAAAAATGCAAAAATTGGTTCAATATAGTGATTGGGTGAATTTTTAATGAAATGAACCAAATTTTATCAAATTTTGAAAAAATTGTTTGAGGACATTCCACCAAAATCGTTTTTGGGGTATGAGTATTACCAAATTGCTATTTTTTAGAATTTTTGGCGCAGTCAGATTTTTATTCCGAGCAGTAGAAGATGGAGTTATGGGCATATTGAATATTTACAAAGTAGTTCAAGTAATAATTATAAATGATCAAAGTAACCGTGGCTATTCCAAGAAAGTCGATTTGACTAATGTTGGGATAGGAAATGACGGGGAATGATTTATTATGATGTTTTGAGGCTCTATGGATCATATTGCATGCTTATATCTTTCAGAGAGGGTTATTATCATATTGTATCTTCACCTAGAGAGGACGTCCTCCATGGTGGCGCACTTCATCTTGATTTGGCATGTATTATCATGTTGTATCTTATGTTATTATTATAAGGGGGACCTAGGGTGATTTAAGCCCCTAAGGCAACCCCCTCATCATGTACCACATGTTATATCACATTATTATGATGTATCTCATTGGACTTGGGCACTAGAGGCAAAAGTATGCCCCCTCTTGTGAGTGATCCATGTATTATGTAAGAAAATAGATATCCACCGATGATGATTTTATAATCTCAACCATTGGATGGAGTTAGTTAGAATGTGGACATCACTCTCCTCCTATTTAAGAGAGGTGACTCCACCATTGTAAAGGGACTTTTGGCTTTTAGAGAATTGGAATAAAGAGATTTTTGCATAAATTCTTGGCTCTTCTTTGTGGGATGTTCTTGTACGTGATTGAAAAATCTATTTCTCTTAGCATTGGAGTGATTACTTATGGTTTCAAAAATCTATTGGAAGAGATAGTGTTTGTATGCAGGAGGGCTTCTTCAACTTGGGTGCTTTTATGGATCTCCCAACTTGTTCTACTCGAAGACGTGATATGATCAGAGGGTTTTCAATTGCATCATTTGATCTTTGATATGCTCTCTATTTCTTTTGCATCTATAATTTCCTTTCATTGTATATCAAATCTCACTTCGGTAGTTTGATTGTGTAGGGAGAGGGACACACTACCTCCATTGGGCAAATCGTTTTCACTTGAGGCATCATTTAAAATGCTCTAAATTGATTGAGACAAGATATATCATCATTTGCAAGGCATCTACTAGATTTTTTGGGTAAGATGTACTCTATATTTCTTATTTTAAATTTCTATTCCATTAGTCACACAAATTAATTGTTAAAACCCTCATTTTAGTAACTAGGAAAATTTTGGGGCTCACACCACTTGGAAAATCGAAATTCCGACACTTGGGTATTTGTGACCATCCCAAAAAGCCACAGAACCCTTCCAGGCGTCTTGGTTGGTCTCCATTTTCCCATCTAAATCAGGCACTGGCTCTTTAGGCAATTCACCCTCCCTTAGCTTGAAGCTTGTTTTATGTGTTTTGTTTGTCCCGTTGCTTGTGATAATCAAACATTGTCAAATCTATCATCCAAGCTAATCGATTGAGTGTTGGAAACCTTAAATTGCTAGCCGAATCACCATTCTGGGTATCCATTTAATCTATTATGTTAAATCCCCCTAGGGTAGCAATTTGGGCATTCTCAAGTATAACACTTAAAACCTGAGATCACCATAATTTAATCAGATATTGAAAATTATTCATCGGGATTGTATTTTAACCTTAATTAACTTGTCCCCTAAGCCTCTCTCATTAAGTATCCATTTGATCTGGGGTTTGTAGGCAAGATCTCCTTATATCCGTGTTTCAGAACCTTGCTTGAGTTTTCTATGTTTTCGCTAGTCTCTGTTGGCTAGCAAGGGTCTCCCCCTTTGCTACCCAATAGCATAAAGTGACAAAAATTCCTTTGGTGTGACAACCATCTCATTTAGTGGTGATTGGGATCCTTGAGGTGTCAGCAGTTTAGTTTCCCTTTCCTCTACCATCTTGGATAGGATCTCCTTTAGTGGCAACTACAATCCGAGTGATAACAACTCCATTTGGACATGTTTCTGTTTTGTAGAAGGTGATTGCACATGTAAATGTTGTCATACCCGTCTTAGGACATCTCATTTATGCCCACTTAGACCTATTTTGTCATGTGCAAACCCTTCTCTTGGCTTAAGCAAGCCAAATTGATGATGATGTCATCCTTTTGAAGAGGGCATATCATATAAAGGAGGGTGTTGAGGGAAAAAACACATCATTGGGTTTAGTTGGGGCATGGCATCCTCCTCCCATGCTCAATGTTTCATCAAATTGCAGCAAGTCATTGTTTTTCTTATTATTTTATGTATTATGTGGTTTAGACCCCGACTTATGGGTGACAAACTCTAAAAAATTCATTTAAGTCATTTAAGGTAGTTCAGCCTAGAGGAGTGAAAAGGTGTGTCTTTTTGAAAAGGCATGTCTTGTGTTATATAAATAAAACACTCGTTCATTTGTAACACAATAACATGGGATCAAATAAAATCTTGTCCTTGTTTCTTCTTTTGTCCCCTAAGCCTCTCTCATTAGCTATCCATTTGATCTGGGGTTTGTAGGCAAGATCTCCTTAGATCTGTTTTTCAGAACCTTGCTTGAGTTTTCTATCTTTTCGCTAGTCTCTGTTGGCTAGCAAGGGTCTCCCCCTTTGCTACCCAATAGCATAAAGTGACAAAAATCCATAGTTGCACGGGTACCGCTCCCAGGAGTTTGGTAACCCGTACCCGACGTTTCCCCGCTCCTGGGAGCTAGTACGAAACGTCCCCTTTTTGATGGGAGCTTCCTTGGGAACTTGGGAGCTTTTCGGGAGCTTTTTGGGAACTTGCTTTTGCCGCTCCCTTTTTATTGGGAGCTTGTAGAAGCTCCTGACCATGCGGAGGCCAAAATCATAAGAAAAGTGTTGAAAATCAATTGAATGATTCAAGTATATTGTGTCAAGAAATCACCAATAACAAAAATTTCAATTGAATCTATCAATAATGCCATTTTTTTATTTTCAAGGTTATATAAATAAAGAGGGCCCACACTTCCTAAATGTTTAAATCCATTCACACTCAATATACGTTGCAAGTGTACTTAAGTGAATATACATGGTTTTTTTACAATACTAAGATATTGAACTACTTTAATTCATATCTCAAATGATTATAGCTAGCTTATGTTATCATACTGACTGATATAGCAATTTAGGATCATAAACCATATCAAATTCAAGATACCAAAAGATTTGAAAGTTTGTTAGTTGAACTTAAAACAATCGAGTTCATTCAAATTAGAAGTAAGTAGTAGTTACCACAAAAAAAATGCAGAGGCACCCAAATACTAAGAACTCTTAGGAGCAATGTGAGATTATAGTGAGATTTGTATAATGTGGACCGAAAGGAGTGAGCAAATTTAAAAAAAATGAATTTCATGACACTACTATAGGATTAAGAAGATAAAATAGTTTAAGCTATGAAATTAATCAATTATGTATTTTTGACTTTATTTTTTTTAATATATTTAAAAAAAAATTAATATATATTATTGCCGCTCCCAACCCTACGTTTCCTGTAAATTTGGGCGAAGCTTCTAGCCGTATCGGATACTCGTGTCCGCGTACCCGACGTACCCGCGTTCCAGAAACTTGTGCAACATAGCAAAAATCCCTTTGGTGTGACAACCATCTCATTTAGTGGTGATTGGGATCCTTGAGGTGTCACCGGTTTAGTTTCCCTTTCCTCTACCATCTTGGATAGGATCTCCTTTAGTGGCAACTACAATCTGAGTGATAACAACTCCATTTGGACACATGGTTTCGGGGCTTCCAACCACACTCATGTTTTTGTTTTGTAGAAGGTGATTGCGCATGTAAAGGTTGTCATACCCGTCTTAGGACATCTCATTTATGCCCACTTAGACCTATTTTGTCATGTGCAAACCCTTCTCTTGGCTTAAGCAAGTCAAATTGATGATGATGTCATCCTTTTGAAGAGGGCATATCATATAAAGGAGGGTGTTGAGGGAAAAAGCACATCGTTGGGTTTAGTTGGGGCATGGCATCCTCCTCCCATGCTCAACGTTTCATCAAGTTGCAGCAAGTCATTGTTTTTCTTATTATTTTATGTATTATGTGGTTTAGACCCCGACTTATGGGTGACAAACTCTAAAAAATCATTTAAGTCATTTAAGGTAGTTCATCCTAGAGGAGTGAAAAGGCATGTCTTTTTGAAAAGGCATGTCTTGTGTCATATAAATAAAACACTAGTTCATTTATAACACAATAACATGGGATCAAATAAAATCTTGTCCTTGTTTCTTCTTTTGTCTACTTGGGCCAAGTGGTGTGCATCTCTCTTCTTGGCATCTTGAAGCTTCGATGTGGTGATTTTTTGGTGATTGAAGATTTTACTAAATCTTGCAAGGCTTGTCTAAGGGAAATAATTCTTGAGAGGGTTACTCTCTTCTTCTTTGCTCTTCTTTTATGATAAGACCTTTGGTTCTCTTGTTTTGCACTGTTGGAGACATCGAATGTAAGAGCTAATGAGGGTTTTTATGCATGATAACACTATCTTGTAATTGAGACATTCCTTCTTAGAGAGTCTCTTGTTAGGCATTTGACACCTCTCTTTGACCTAATTAGGTCAAAACCAACACAACCTAGGGTTTCTTGGTTTTGCCCTAATTCATTAAAATTGGATTGCAATTTACCAATTCTTGAGAGGAATACAAAGTTCAAACCATGATTCCTCAGTGGCCTTGAAGGGACGAGACTTAGGTCTTATTTTCTCATCTTCATTCATAATCTCTTTAATTCAAATTCCTATATTATATAACAAAAATACAAAAAAATGAAATATTGTGAAAAATCCTAAAAATTATATATTTATTATTTTTGCAAGAATCCAAATAATATTTTATTTTGTGCCCTAGTTATTTAAATTTTTATTCAATGAAGTAGTTGATTGCAATAGTAAATTTCAGATCTTGATAAAATATTGGAAAATTCTAAAAAGTTGAAAAATATTGCAAAAGAGTAAATTTTTAGCCCTAAAAGAGCCCCAAAGGAGGTGACG
>LPNX010317367.1:132311-143746 GCA_001517045.1 Pseudotsuga menziesii | reverse complement strand
CTGCAAACCAAAAGCTTTGTCCAAAATTTTCCAAAGCTCAAATGGAAATTGAGCAGAATCTATGAGATGATATATATTTGGAGACATTCCCAAACACATAATTTCATAAGCTCTATCACAATTATTTAGCCAATCAATCTTCTCTTCATAAGCCTCAGGTTCACTCAATGCACCAATGGAGACATCAAAGAGACATTGCCTTTTCAAGTATGCACTCATCTTTGGCTTCCAATCAGCATAGTTGAAAGGAGATAGTAGAGGAACTTTTGAATCCATATTGAAGTTGTTGATATGCTCTAAGAGATACTCTCTACAACTTGCAAAACAAACTAGGAGAAAATCTTGTAAGCTAGACAAGCTCTTCTTCAGAGAGGGATAGGAGATTGGATGTGCTCCTCAACTCTGTAGAACTTGATCAACCTTGCTGCTTTGATACCATGTAGAAATAATAGATCAATGCTATGTGCAATGATGCTAAAAAGAAGCACAGGAAATAGATCTTGCTACTAAGAATTCTCACAAGCATACACAAGAAAAATAGAGAAAAGAAAAGAGACTAAATCACATGAATGAAGAGATGAATATTGGTGTGTATCCTTCCATTGAATAATGATGAATAATAGTGTACATAAATAGTACATCCCTCATAGGAAAATCGAATTGTATGGAAACAACTCATAAAGCTCAAAAAGGCCGACTTACCAAAATATAGTAAACCCCCATAGGTGGCTAAAGCACTTACCAAATCTATCAAGGACCTCACGAGTTGGCAAAAGCATGAGTGAGTTGTCAAGGAGATGGAAATAACATGCTAATCCTAGAAAATGGAGAAAAACTAATGGAGGATGGGTTGGAAACAAAAGCTCCCAGTTTCCTAGTTGACTAGCTTTTATCTTATCCATAGAAAAGCAGGAAAAGCAGAAAAAACAGAATAAAGCAGAATCTGTTGTAAAGTCCTGTATACTAATTCTGGATGGTCAAAAGGTGGTCAAGATCAACCCAGAATTGGAAATAAATCATTCCTAGGATATAGATGGCATGTATTGACTTTAAGGTGCAAGTGGATGCCAACTAATTAAGCTAGTGGGTGAATAATTAATCAAATAATGATTAATTATTTTATTCTAAGTTGTGAGTGGGTTTAATATATTCCTACAACGTCAGCCCTTAGGGTTGATTTCAGATCTCTTTGAAGTGTTATTGCAGGTTTGTTTCCAAGGAAAAATCGAGGAAGTTTGGGTCTAATTCTAGGTTACTAGACCTTGGGGGGATTTGAAGCCAATAATATTTCTGATTCACCTAGACTGCAGTAAATTGCAGACCTGAAGCATAAATCAACATTGAAACACTTTTTTCATCCATTAAAAAGTGGTTCCCTAGGGGGGATTGATGCCCCTACCTAGCTGGTTCCCAGGAAGTAAGTTTTGGGTGATTCCTACAGTTGGTTTGAGAGATACCTCGTGTTTTATGTTGCTGGTTTTTACTGCAAAAAATAACATTAGCATATTATATATTCATCATTGCTCCTAACCTTCTGAGTTAAAGGGTTTATTGTAGGCATATATCTTTGGCTCCATTAGGCACTGGTCTATTGACAGTGGGAAGGTCTTGTAGGGATAGAAGCATTTTCTGTTGTGTTTCTTACAGGTCTATCCTGACCTCGTTTCGCGGAGCCTTCCGTGGCCCAAGGAGCAGGGTCTAAAGAGGAAGGGGGCTGCATTCAGGTGACATTGAGTGTACCTCCTTGAAGAGTTGCCGATTATAGCATTGGGTCCACACATTTCTGTTGGGTCCGCACATTCCATTTGGGTCCACTTACTTAGATCGTGGAAGAGTGCTATTTTTTGAGTCAACAGACCCCACATCACATGAATCACCCCCCATCATGGTGTAAACATTTTTGGATTAACCCCAAAAACTAATGCTCCCTCTTTATGAAGAAAGTGTTTTCAACAACACTTGTCTTCTCCTTTTGCATCTTAGCTAAACTTGACCATCTGATGGGCCCTTTTCCGAGACCTGTGTGCTTGCTTATTGAGTTTACTTATTTGCAGAAATTTCAAATATAGATTGATTGTATGGTTAGATAACTTAAAATTATAGATTGATTGTATTGATTGACAATTTGATAGTATATTTTAAATTGCATGTTTTTTTATAGTCAGAATTCTTATACAATTTTGATATAAATGGCTGTATTGACATGTTTTAAGTTTTCTTTGCAATTTTGTTATTTGGAGTTAGTTTTAGGTTATTTATGATTAATAATACCAAGATAATCTCTGCTGCAAACTGTCTATTGTATTTTTTGTTGTCTTACTGATGTAGAAAAGCTTCAATCACAATTACTTTGTGTTCTTGCTTACAGACAGATGGCAAGGGGAATTCTGTTCAACAAAATAATGCTTGTGTATCAGATCATCCTGATCAAGAGAATAATGCTGCTTTATCAGATCTCGAACATGGTGACGCAGTCCAGGTGAGAATTCTCCTTGAGTGTTTCACATGTGATATAGTCACCGTGGTCTTTTATTTAGTTTCATGCTTGTGAACTGTGAGTAGATTTTGTCATTTACAGATTTGTTTGTCCTTCTTGGTTTACAATATATAAAAATGAAATTTTACAGGATTAGAAAAAATGTTATTATGAAAAGACTTGGAAACATATCTATGCTCACCCAGATCCAAAACTGGTGTTAAAATTCAATTAACATAGAGTAGCTTTAGAAAATAACATCCTATGATGGAAGAAGGAAAATCTTTCTTGCATCTTCTAGAACTCAAAGCTAAAAATGTTGAAGACTAGGCATCTGTGCATTGTTTTTTATTCTTTTCTTCAGAAAGAACTCTGTACATAGAAATGTATGGTGGAACTTGAAAGGCCTTTTTGATTTTCGACTTAATGTTTTCATTCTCACGTTGTAATGCCCTTCTTACCTTTGGAGACTTCAGCTTCTATTATTTTGCTTTATGTGCTGTTATGCTCCTACCAATGTATAGTGAAGTCTATATGTTCAATGCCAGTCATGACTCTGCAAAGTAAAACAAATTACCAAGATCAATTTAAATGCTAGTTTCAATGATGTAAAATGGTTTTATTCAAGGCTGAATGAGACACCTATAGAAAATATAAATGAAATGTTTTACAACAAAATCTAGCACCCACAAAAGTGTAAGTCCCAAGGACCAAGGTGATAGTTTTATGTAACTCATGAAGGCCGACATTGCCACCTCATCAGCTCTTCTCCAACACAACGGGGGCTTCCCTAAGGTAAGATTACTAAAGCTCGGAAAAGGAGTCTCAAGGTGATTACGAAGAGTAGGTTTAGCAAAATAATGCATTGTAGTATAACAAAGTAAAATTAAAATGAGGTGATGGAGGACTGGGACCAGTGCCTGTCAAATGTTGGGCAAATGGGGTCAACAAGCATTAATCTTAAGAGGGTAGTTTTGTGAACGATCATGGAAGAAAGGGCCACTAATAGCATGTCGCAATCAGACAATCAGCCTTAGCAACGCTGGAAATTACTGCAGAAATATGGTCTTTGATAGCCCCTTTGGTGCCATTTTTAAACAATGTTATGAAGGTGCTGTCATACAATGGCATGTTAATTCCAACAACTTATTTGATGGATGCAAGGTTAATATGTTTATAAATATAACAGCAAAAGGTACAAGAGGGAACCTCCTCACATTACACCCATCCAAATGGCAAATGCTCCATTACAAGGTCATCTTCACAACAAGTTCTTTGCAAGAAATCTCTACAATTAATTAGCAACACCTAAAAGCATGAAAACTTTAAGCCTCACATATAATAAAAATAATACCTTCAATCTTCCACCAAGCCTTCTAATGAGATGTACAATGAAGCTCCAAGAGGAGGAACTCCTCACAAATCCAACCATCTACTCCCAATTAATGGAGAGTAAGCTCCTTTTTATAAAGCTATATAAAGCTAGTGTTACAACTTAAATTAGCACTGAAGTAGGAAAGTCCTAACCCACAAGTGCTACCCCTAGATGCAAATACACTAGAGGGCACCATTGTCACCTTAGTGCACAACTCCTCTTTATTTTGACCTTCTCTCAAAGGTCAAGGGAGGATTCCCTAAAAACTAATTGATTTTAGATTAGTTCTAAGTGAAAGAGAGTTTGGAGGGTTGATTTAAATCTGATTGTATTGCACGAGTGTTTTGCAGGTTTGATTTAACCCAGAATTAAGTGATTGTCAAAAATTGATAATTAATGTGCAGAAATAAAGAAAACACTTGAAATGATGCTTGAAAGTAAATTCTGAAGTGAAGTAAAGCAATATTCCTCTTAAAGACTTAACAGAAAAATGATAAATTGCATCCACAAGAAGTCTTTAAAATTTTTGGGAGTTTAGATGATTATAAGAAATAAACCCCATAATTATAAGTGATTAAAATCACTGCTCAAAGGCTGATTTAGATGAATTTATTTCAGACTTAGATAATCCAAACTTAAATGGTTGGCAAATATTACATTTTGAGCACAGAAAATTAAGCAATCAATGGAACAAGAAAATGAATTGTTGTTTGAAATGAAATCTTAAATGAAGTGACAGCAATATTCCACTTAAAAACTTGATAGAAATATGAAAAATTCTATCCACATTAAGTCTTTGTAAATCTGGAAATTAAGATGAAATTTAGATTGACATAAAATTTCAGAACCAATGAAGTGATGAAAATCACTCCCCAAAGGGTGAATTTGATTAATTAATCTATTGAAATGATCATCCAAATAAGTGATCAATGTGATTAAATTAAAGACAGCTACTTTAGAAGATTAAGAAGTTTTGGTATTATGAATATTCTAATGAAAATAAAACAAAACTTAAGCAAATAGATTTTGTAATAAAGGATAAATTGCAGCCCACAAGATCTTATGAAATCTGGAAAATTAATGAATTAAATGCAAAGAAAAGCTCATAATTAAGCAAAGTGATGGAAATTACTCTCTAAACCTGAATTATATGAATGATTTCAGTGTATTAGGCTGCTGTAAAATCTGTTGTAAATTGTAGAAAATTAAAGTACAGATCTAAGTGAAATAAGAGATTAATTACCTAAGCAAAGTGTTATCACCAAACTTGTAGTTGCCTCTATGAGGTGGATCTAGGATGGACGGTAGAGGGATGGGCAACTAAAGAGGTGGAACCAAGAGAGCCTCGACTCCCAAATGGATGGTTGTCACACCAATCGAGACAATCTTCACTTGATGTTGTCTTAGCCCAAGACAACAATGGGGGAGACCTAGATCTACTCCCGACAGGAGGGATCAAACCAAAACACCAGATCAAATCAAATGGAGTTGAAGTACGTAAGGTGTAAGGTGGAGTAAACCCTAGATCTATGGATGAAGTCACAAGGTGAATTAGGGCTTGGATCAGGGGTTTATGAGATATGAAATTTGATCCAAGTTCAAAATACAAGTGACCTATAAGCTTATTACTAGATCCGAGATTAAGGTACTAGCAAAAGATGACCATATCCATTGCCTTGGGAAACGTGACCAATGCAAGGAGGGTAAGAACAGGATTGGGGCTACCTAGTACCAAGGGGTAGACTCGAAAGAAGGTATTACAGTGTCAAAGCACCCGAGCCACAAGGAAAATATCAAATCGCAAGAGAAGGCGGCAACATGAAGGGTAGCGCTAGGGTTTGGAGAACAATGCCTTTGGATTTGGGCCAAATGGAGTCACTTTAGCAAAACGTTTTTGAAGACCCACTTAGGGTTTGACCCGATCTACAAAACCCAGAAATGGTTTGCCGAGAGATCAAGCGGTTTGATCCATAATATTTTTTGATTTTTGATTTTTAGGGTTTTAACATGAAGATGAAGATGCCAATGGATTGAGATCTAGAAAAGAAGAACTAACCTGTAGATCTTACCTGGAAAACCTTGTAGATGCCTTGATGATGATGATTTATGCCGTCCCAATCAATTTGAGAAGATTTGAAGGAAGCCTCTGTGTGAAACGATTTTCCCAAGAAAGCCAATGCACCCTCTCCTTCACAACAAACGCCAATCGTATGAGATTTGATGCGTCATGAGAAAAGAACAAATGCTACAGAAAATATCAAGATGAAATCATAGATCGCAATGATACTAATGAAAACCCCCTGATACAAGCGAAGCCAAGCTAAGCAAGTTGAGGAACCCTTGCAAAAACGCCCAAGTTGAAGTCGCCCTTTGTAGACAAGACAATGTTTCCAAAAAAATATAGATCTCACAACAAATACCCAAATGCTAGGAAGCAATAGATTTTCCAATCACCATCTAAGAATACCAGATGCAAAGGAGATCCAAGAATTTCCACAAAATTACTTTTCTATTATCTAGATCCAAGAGCCAAAGACCCCTTTACAATGAGAAGCTCCCTCCTTTAAATAGGAAAGAGAGAACCAAAATCATAACCACTTTGCAAATGGGTGGCTAAGATTAAAAGATTAAAATGTTCTAATCAATGGTTGAGATGAGCTCAACATAGAGTACATGGATCAATACAATAATATAATATATAAATGGACCAAATCACCCTAGGAGAGGGGATCCCACTCAATAAAAAATAAATAAAGCTCATGGTGGGTCCATGGAGTGTTAACTAACTCTCATAGTTTGCCCCAATGGCACAATAAAAATAATATAATTTTTTAAGTGCAAAATAGTGCCTCTCTGAGGAAATCGCGAGCCTCCAAAAGCTCCAGAAAATAATAAAATATGCCCGAGAGATAGATGTGGGTCTATCCAAGTGCTGAAATTGCTGGAGAAGGAGTGGAAGACATCACACTCATCATCAAAACTCATCCCATGCCATTTCCTTGCGTCAGTAGCCCAAATCGAATTCTTCAGTAGCCATTTTTATTATTTTAAATCTGCCTCGAGAAACGTGATATGGCCAAAACTGCCTCCTAGAGTGCCAGTGTTGTCAAATTGAGCTCACTAGGCTCTCTGGAAGGGGGGTAATATGGTAAAAAACAAGTGGTTGGACCACCCCCTCATACAACGCCCTAGATGAACCAATCAAATCACCTCTCTGCTTAGGTCATTCAACATGGCAAAATTACACCAAAATGGTACACTGAGACAAATCACCATTGTAACTGCCCGGAACTGAAAATAAGCTGTCTCATTGGATTCAGGGAGTCCAAATCCATCTAAGGTGCATACTGATACACCCTACAGATCTCTGCATGATCAAGAATGATATCCAATATGCCTGGATAGATAAAATAATAATTTGCAAATGGTCAATAATATAACTCAGGCTAACATCCATCTGCTGCAAGTGTTTAAAGGCTAAGACATGCTCTACAAATCATTCAAATAACAATTATAACAAGTAGCAATCATTTCGCTGGCGATCTATCAACCAAATATAGAGTTTCATTAATTAACTATAACTTAGACCATACTTTCAAGACCATACTCACTTCATAGTTGTAATCAATTTGCTAGTGAAGGGTGAAGGATAAAATCAAAAGGCTAGGATGAAGGGTGACTACCAACTCAACACTATGACACTTTGGATATGGAAAGGGGATACTCATTCTCGCATATGCAAGACAAGCAACAACACAAGGGATGGCGGTGTCTCACAAATGGATAAGTTACATTCAGAGGTGCTTTATTTACCTTGACAAATGCTCACAATCCAAATCAATACAAGTGAGGCCAACAATCTTTAGATATAACTTTTAGGAACCATTGCTTTTTGGGCCTTTGATTTTCCATAGCCTTGGTCCATGTATTTATTACACAGATTTTATTATTGAGGCTTTATGCTTTCATGTAAGTTTAAAAACACTACTTTTCATGAATGTTTTAAGATATTCATTTCAATGTAATTCAAAGCCAATTTCATTAGGCTTGCCTTGCATTCATGTATGTTTAAAAACACTACTTTTCATGAATGGGCTTTTTCAATAAAATATTCTTTCATTTCCAAATACATTGTATTGATGGCAGCGCTACTTGTTTCAGGTTTAGCCAACACAACCTAAAGCAACTTCGAGCCGAGACACAAATAAACATGGAAGCTTGTGCAACAAAGAGGCTCTAGTGGGGAAAGGTCCTCCATGCCACAAGTCAAGTAGTAAGTCGGGTTGGAAACACAACTGGAAGGTAATGGATGAGTGGAGATAGTGAACCATGAAACCAACACTAGCAAGCCAAAGTATGGTGGGAATGACTACCTCTATTCTCCCTAAGGAGGGTAAAACCAATGAATATGGGTCAAGAACTTCCAGGTCTAAGTAGGGACATACATACATAATATCAATTCATCCAAGTCCACATATTTATATGACCGTCAGATCATGACACTAGATGCTAAGACATGTCACAAAAATGAATATAAAAGCAATGATAACCATAACACAAGATAATATCTGCCGAGTCATATACATGTAAACAATCAATCTGAACCAACATCTGTCCAATGATGAACTACTGATGCAACTCTGGGCACTACTGCTTTGCAAAATGGCTAAATGACTACATCAGTCCTCAAATCTGAGTGTCCTAAGACTCAGTCATGGCATGGGAAAGTACTATAGTCCATCATCAAATAATGATCCATCATAGATGCTCATCTCAGCATCTCATATGTAAGGGAACTGGCTGAAAAGTGTACTGAAAACTGGAAAAATAGAATATGGTAGCCCGACTACTATATATGTGCCGAGAGGTGCTTTCTACATCCCAAAGTGGCTGAGATGTGTCACGTTTGTCACTCTGACGTCGCACATGTTGGCTCGAAAAACTAAATATATAAACAAAATATAAAACCAAGCACATGTTTGCTCAAATATAAATTGGCTAGATTGTAAAATGCATTTATATAAATATATATCATATTTCAATTCCAATTTCCATTTAGGCATCCTCACGTTTTAAATAAATGTTTTCATAAATAGTTGGCACGTGAAAGATTGTGATGGAAAATATATTGGATTATGTATTATTAAATTAATAATAGAACAATAAGTTATATATTAGTTTTGTGATAATTGCAAATTAATAATAATTGGGTAAATTGCAAGTATTTTACTTCATAATTAGTCAATGAATGCAACTTTTGCCTATTTGTATTATTTATGTGTTATACTTTGCAACATGAAATAGTTGGAACTTCCACCATTAAATTTGGGTAAATAACTATTTTACTTCATAATTAATTAATGAATGCAATTTTCTCCTATTTGTATGATTTATGTGTTAGCATTTACAATATTTACAACATGATTCTAAATTGGAATAGATAACTATTCCACTATTACATTTTGACTATTTAATGAGTCTTAAACTCGAGGAAATGCTTGCACTTGAAGGGATTTGATCCTTCTCAGTGGTTGATAGAGCCAGTGTTAAGATGAATATGTGTTGGTAGCAAATGAGTGCTAGGTCTACCCCATGGCTTTCAAGAGCTATGTATTTTTCTTCCACGTGTGCCTTATGAAAGGGCGTGCTTTTATCATGAGTTACTGTTTCCTTGTGCCATTTTGATCCCTTTATGTCATTTTTTTTGCTTGGTCCCTTTTCCTTAGATTTAGCTTTGATAACCCTGGGACTTAGGGAATTGGATTTTGGCAAGGGGGCATAGCTCATCTGGTTTTACATTTTGATTTAACAGCATACCTTAGAGCACTTTGACTCTTTTAGCTTTTGATTTAGGCATTCATATATGAGAATAGTTACGAGACCTCGAACAATTACATATGATAAATGACTTACAAAGGGAAAAATTGATGGAAATGGATAATAAGGTTAGTGAAATGGAATGTTATGAAAATGAATGTAACACGTACTTAGTTCATTAGGGGTACAACTTAATCTTTAAGATGACACATTTTTCTAAGGGAGAATTATGACCACACCATGGTACAATCTTAGTAATGAACAATAATTTTAAGTGTTATGAGCCATTATAGAGGGATATTGAAGATCACAAGGAGTAATTTTGGGGTTTCTTATTGTCTCTAGAAGATTCACTATCCTTACTACGGTTTCATGTGAAGAAGGGCGAATCTCTTATATGCTAGAGTTTCTCTTCATGAATGGTTTTGTACTTGAATTGGACTGTTTTCTTTTAAGAAAAGTTGCTGGGTTTTCTTCCTATTGGGTTTCCCATGCTAAAATTCTTGAATCTCTTGTGCATGGCTATCTTTCTATGATCCTTTGTTTCCGCTGCAATTTAAGTTGAAATTTTCATTGTGCAATTATTCAATGAAAACTGTGGGATGAAATGAATGCTTGAAATCATTTTGAAATAATTGTCAAGATCTAAAAATAGATAAAAATTCAACACTCAACTATCAAACATTCCTTAGATGGCATAAGCATCCTTCAAGTATGTGAAAACCAAGGTGTTAAATAGGAAGATGCTTGAATCAAACCTAGGAAGGTGATAAACTCTTGTGTTCTTTGTTTCTGTGCTTTGTCTTTCTTCTAGCTATTGTTCATTTGCAATTAAGTTATACTGCTATAATCTTGGAAAAACTAACACAAACAACTACACAAATTCACCTATATGCAGATGCACTCGCTAAATGAGATAAGGGGGTTTTCCTAGGGTCTATTCTAAGTCTTTTTATTTTATTTTCCCAATGCAAATGGTTTGAGATTTGGATGCCTAATTGCAAATTATAGAAGGCAGATCCTAGTATGCTTGAAAACAAACTAAAACAGAAAAGAGATATTCAGATTTTTATGAAGAAATGAGAAAGTTTGAGCAATTGAACTTGGCTCTAGTGCCTTGGTTGCTTGGGTGAAGGAGTCAGTTCACCCCTCAACTTGCAGCGCCCCAAATGGTTGCCCAATTCACTCTTGGAGGTTGTATGGCTATCCGGAAGCCCTCAATGTTAATGTGCACCATTGGTATCTTGGTTCCAACCTTCACAAAAGGGAAAATCAGTGATCTAGAAGTCACAACGACGGTACAATTTCACCAATTAGCTCCACCTGAACAAGCAGGAAAATGCATGTGTGGAGAAGAGAGATAACACGCTACAACAAAAAATGAAATCGTTTCACTATAAGCAGATACTTCTCTAACATAAATTTGAGAAGTTTTAGCACAGTCTGAGATCAAATCCACATAAAAATGAACAACTTCACCTCAAACATGAAGAAACAAACCACAAGAAGCATCCACAATAGAGAGCAAGAGCCGATATCACTATATCAAGCTCCACAAGACACCAAGAAACCAAAATGAAATGCTGTAAATGAGTGCTCTATTCTATTACTTGGAAAATTACCGTCTACAATGGGGGCGATTTGCTCTTATAGAAAGAGAGAGAGAGGCTCAATCCATAATCCGAAAGGATTGAGGGCTAAGGTTAAGTCTCTCCCTAAGCAAATCAAGGGCTGATATAAATCTCAGCAATTCCATTTTGCAAAAAT
>LPNX010317367.1:115053-132265 GCA_001517045.1 Pseudotsuga menziesii | reverse complement strand
GGGGGGGGGGTTGGGCGGTCACTAGGGGGTCCCCCTTAACATCACATGTGAGTTATAACATCATTTACACAATTTTATGTTTGCTGCAGTACATAATTTCGCCCTTGGAAAAATGAAGTGCGTCCGCTTTGTAGGAGAGAACATGCTGGATTGAGATTCTGAGGCTTGGGTTTTGCTAAGAATTATTTTTCATGAGGACCCAAGTTACCACTTTTTCTAAACTGCCCATAGTTAAATTACCCCTAGACTTAAGAAAAGCCTATTAATTATTTTAATTAATTTCCAAGTATGAGAATTGATGGTCAGAGGAGAATTGATGATCAAAATAGTCCCCATGTTTGTAATGACCTTGAATCCTGATGTACTTATTTGTCCCCTGAAGTATGAAGTTTGAAACATTTAAAATAAAAATGAACAACTACTACTTATTTGCTGCTTCTGATATTTTTTATTTGAGGACTTAAAATGCTGGTTTTGGAAACTGCTCCGATTTCAAAAGATTTTTCGCATTCAACAACTTGATCAATCTGTAATTCAAGCAATTTCTCTAGTTCTTAAGGTATTGATTTTCTCAAATAATCAAATCATGAAATTCTACAAAGCTTTTTTGATGAAATTAAAGGTGAAGATTCTTTCATTACATCTTTTTCATTGAATAATATCATCATATATACAAGGATTGTCATGTAAACAAAATTACTATTTTGATGGGCTATTTAGTTTCTAAATCAGTGGATTCTGTTTTAATAACCTCCATGTTTTTCAATTCAGGCTGCAAATGTGGGATTTTGCCGTATTGTGAAACTGGTATTTTCCTTTTCCTTTAGATTTTAAACAATGTGCTCATATAATGCTCTCTTTTGTCCATATCCTCTCAAATAGATTTCCTTATCATTTTGCCTTTCTAGTTTAAAGTACTCTCCATTTAGGTACTGATGTCTATTGTTATTGCTTCTTATCTTTCACTATACAAGGCACAACCAGAGGCAGGAAAATTGGCTATTGCAACTATGGCACTCCTCATTGCATCAACAACGAATATTTTAGTTGTATGTAATTTCTGTCTGGGCGAACTCTATAAACAATACACTATTAAACAATGTGTGTAAAATTGAACTGTAGTTTGCACATGTTCTAGATTGGTTACTTTAAACCATGAGTAATATTTAATTATTTCAAATGACCGGTATCCAGTTTTGTTATTTATAGTCATTTTCATCATGGGTAGAAATGGTAAACATGATTTTCAAGAGACTATTTTGGGAAATTTATCCATGCCACTTTTAACATAAAAAATATTTTCTGGCTAATTTTTAGCAGAATTATCTTGTAATGCAAAAGACTTACAAAGTCCTTGCAAACAGAGAAATTAATCATCACTGCTACCAAATCTAAAAGCTTTAAGTTGCACCTATATTAGTTCACCCTTCACAATATTGTGCAAAAATGAAAGCCAAACTTTTGTACTTTCAGTTTTGACTTTGGTTAAAGGTTAGTTGGGCCTGTTTTATTTTTATTTTTAGCCCATCACTTCTGTTCTAGACTTCCAAATCTATTATAAAATCTTTCTATTCTAAAGTCTCATCTGCAATGAGATAGTGTCGCCAGAGAATGTACCAAGTTATTTTTTGACAAAGAGATGTGTTGTTTTAACATCAGATTCGAATACCATGTCAGTGTGTATGGATTGCAATAAGCAAGAAGTAGAGTCTACTTTCTTGGCTTGGGTTTTGTCTCAAGTCTACTTTCTTTTCCCTTAGAGTCAAATTCTATGAACAAACTGAAGGCACAACTATGGGCTCCCCTCGTGCCCTTGTCATTGCCGACTTATACATGGAAGACTTGGGGAAAAGGGTCTCATCACCTACCCGTTAATAGCCAAATGTTGTTATATTCGTTGATGATACTTTTGTAGTTTGGCCTCATGGTCCCTCTAACCTTAATAATTTCCTTAACAACTTATGCCTTGAGATTCAGAATGTGATGAAGATCTAGAAAGATATCAACCTTCCTTCCAAGGTGTCCTCATAACCAAAGAAGCAGATGGTTCCATCTACCACCAAGTCTATAGGAAGAAAATCCACCCTGATAAATATCTTCATTTCTAATCCCATCATCTCCTTGTTCAAAAAGTTGTCATTCTAATGCCTTGGTCATGTTATCCACTAATTTTGCACTTGGTGGATTTTCAGTGAGCTGCCAGACTATTGAACAAATACACTTGTTCATGATCAAAGTTCAGAAGTCCGCCAACCTTTTTCTGGGAGTCTGTTTGAAATTTTTTGTAACACATGTTCATACCCCTTTGGTGAAATTGTTAAAAATGTCCTAGCATTTAATTTTTTATAAAAGGCTCGGCTTCCCGGACTTGAGCATCAAGCGGATTAGGCCAGAGTGTTTTTTCCCTTGGTTATTATTGGTTGTTGAACAAACGATTAATAATTTATGAGTTTTTCACTCACACCTCCAAAGCTGGGGTAGTCGTCTTGGTGTTTCGGCCTTAGGAGGTTATTAGAGCATTCGTGTCAGTGTTTTTCAACATGCCAGGCATTTGAGTTGAGTCGTATGAACATGTACTAGGTTCCCCTCGAGTTTCGTTTGATCCCGAGAAAATATATATATATATATATTTTTTTCGTTTTTTAAGCCATTTTTTAACGGTTTAAATGGAAAAATTCAAAGTGTAAAAAAAGTGTGATCCAGAGTCCGTTTTTGGCGTGGTTAGGCTTATTTCAAGCTTAGAGTAGCATCTTTACCCTAGGGGCCACTTTCACTATGCTTCGACTGGATGAAACATCTCGGAAGGCGTTATTTGGATAACAGAGCATCATAATAGCATTTAAATGCTAATTTTGGAGAAAATGCACAAAAGTAAAAAAAGTAAAAAAGTAAAAAAGTCAAAATTTAATAAAAAAGAGGTAAAGTGACATGGCATGATGTCACCATAAGTCATGCGTTCCTTTTAAGTGTAATGGCACTTAAGACTTTGGTTGAAAATTGAAGTTCGAATTATTATTAAAGGAGGACGACGTGAGGGTAAAAAGCATGGTCACGTTTATGTGGTGTTGTCCGCCGATTGCACACCAGCAACACAAATCTTCTGAAAGCTGTCTCCTCACTTGAGAAAGTGGGAGAGGTGTGACCTTGGGGGCAAGCACAAAGCCAGGTACTGTCACCTACTCCTAGCTCCTCCGTTTAGGCCAACTCCTAACGAAGCCAAGGGGGGTAGTCCCTAACAAAAAGTTTCTAAGGCTCAATGTGTTTAAGTAAGTTTTAAGAAGGTGATGCGGATGGGTGTTGTTTAGGAGTTTGTTATGATGAAAGAAGATTATAATTCTAATAACTGAAAAATAAATATAAGAAGAAAATCAATTCACGTTGCTACACCAGATGATAACAACTTTTGAAGAAGCCCACTAAGGACACCCTTGCTTATGGTAAGAAAGGGTTTGTGTGAAAAATAAAAAACAAAAATATTAAATTTATTTTTGTGAAGTCGGCCCAGAAGTAAAAAAAATTATTGCTATGTCGGCCCCATTAAAAAATAAAATTAAATACAAGTCGGCTCAGCAAAATATGGTTGAAAATTTAGTATAAATACCATCTCAAGATTTCACTTTTGTAGTGTAAAAAAATTTCGGTGGAATTTCGGGTGTCTACTGAGGTAGCCGCAGCTTGATTGAGGAAGAGAACTCGTGGAAAAGAATACACAGCAGTAGCAGAGGAGTGGTGTATAGTTCTATCATTGATCTTTTTTTACAGTTCATTCTTGGGTATCAACCTTGTCACACACCAAGCAATTGCAGGAGTTTTTCAATTTGTTGCTAGCACAGTTTGCATACTTTACTAGCTGTCATAAATTGCAAATCCGAGCTAGAGCAGTCTCACAGTCCGAGTTTGTTCAGTCTCTGGGTATTCAATAGTTGATCCTTTTTGAAGTTACTGTTGCCTTCTTACAATCCGAATTTATGAGCTTGAATAATCTCCAAGTATTTGGGAAGGAATCAAGCCTTTTCCAGTGATTTCTTTGGGTTTTAAAACAGTCTGAACCTGATAGGGCATACCACAGCTCACCGCAGCCCAGCTAGGGCTTACCCCAGCTCACGGCAGCTATGCTAGGGCTTATCTCAGGCCATCCGAGTTCTATCTGAAAGTTCAGCAGCCCGATTGGGGTTTATGCCAGCAGCACAGATGCATGGGTTAACCCAGAGGACAAGCTAGCAGCAATTTGTCACAGTCACATTCTTGAGAGGATTCTTAGCTCTGATTTTAATGACTGAGGCAGCCATGCAAATGAAAGTCTGATGCAAAGACGAGCCATATCAAACTCGTTACAACAACAATTTGGAGTATTCTTACTTACAACAACAAAACCAAACAGTCCTATGAAAAGATGCCCTAATTCTTCCACAGCTGGGGCCTTTCAAAACAATACAGTCGCAGATGTTGAGGAGTCCAGAATTGAAGACAAAAAGGTATGTTAGTGATGAGTATTATGCCCTAGTTCCAGTTGCACAAACAATGATGAAGTGGCATATGTGTGATATGCATATCCAGCCAAGTATATTTACTGTAAGGAGAGCCCTGAGGTTGTATTGAAGAGTTTACAGGCTGTTACAAGACTCATTGTGTGCATTTATATAGTGTTCATCTACAATCCATAGTATTCTATGATGATGATACAAATGATACATGATATGGTAGCATAAGCAGATGCTTTCAGTAGCATATGAACAGTGTATATTGTTCATTACAGCACATACACAGTTCAACATACACTCTCCTTAGTCATCTTTTGCAACAACAGTGACTTGGAGAAGTCTTCTACAGGCATACACACAGTCCAGGTATAACATCTCTATAGTGACAAGGTATGTATGTGTTATGTATTAGAGATAATGAAATGATACAAGTATTATTAAACAATGCTTGGATGATGAACCCTATGATACCTTGCCCAATAATGATTCATGCTTGAAGATGATTATACATTTTGCACACCATTATGACAATGAGTATAAGCAGTGGTAGCAGCAGTATGTGTGTCCTTTCAGTGGATTTTGCAGCAGTGGATGCATAAGTGGACTAAAATGTACAGCAGGCTTGGTTTTGATCTATCAAGAAGATTGACAGACCTATATGCAAACAATGATGTGCATAAATACATTGTCTTGACAGTGGTAGATGAACTGTGATTCAAACAGCGAAGTAATTTATTCAGTAGTGGAGTGTAAGCAGTGAAGTATACGGTGATGTATACAGCAGTGATGTATTCAGGTAAACAGTGAAGTATACAGTACTGATGCATACTGTGGTATATGCTGAGGTTATATGATATGTACTTAAGGATTCTCCTTGATGAAGTACTGTATGCATGCACAATATGATGCACAGTCTATGATGGTGGCAATGCACACTTGATGTATACCCTATGGTGATGGTACCCTATGTTGCAGACCTTGATGATGTTTTTGATACTTTGATGACCAAACTCTATAATATAGTTGCAGCTGTAAGGATCTGTTCAGAACTCTTGTACCAGCACATAAACCCTCGGTGATCATCATCAAAGTTGCAGAAGTCACTATCCAATCTTTGACTGAAGTTTGCATGGTGCAAGTTCAAAATTCAAGGGATTAAGTATGGAAGAATGCAATATGAACAGTCAGTGAACACATACAGAAATGAAGCCTGTCTGCTACAAGACTTATGCAGTGATGATGATATAAACACTAACAAAGACAGTCCTATATGACGATGATGATTAGTGAGAGCAGCAGTGTCTCTGATGCACTTGAGCAGTAGAGGTTGACAAGCATAGAATAACCAGAGATGATGAGCAGTGATGAGCAGACTTTGATGACTTGGCAGTATTGAAGAGAAGGTGTTGATGAACAACAAAGATTGAGAAGTGGGTTGCAGCAGTATTGATGAGAGTGTTGAATAGAGGATCAGCAGAATTGACCAGCAACAGAACAGATTGAAGAAACAGATGAGTTGATGTGATAGTGAGTTTTAACTGTAAAAGCAAGCTTGTCTTGCTTTTGAGGTTGGGATACCTCAAACCCTTCTTAGTAGGGTCTAAGAAAACCAGGCAGGGTCCTGGATGCAGAGTAGGTGCTCTATATATCAGTAGGTGCTGATTTTACCTCGCGGTTGTAGCCGGACCAAAACTGATATAAAAAGATTACAAAATTATATGGTGTTGTGTTCTTTTGTGTTATGGTTCTTGATGATTCAAATGCTTATGATATGTTTATAAAATGATTATGAGATTGGTAGAATGATGAATTGGTAGTTAATTGTGACAAGCTAAGAAAAGTTTTAAAATTGGCTTCATACTGATTCACCCCCCTCTTAGTGTCTAACAGATACGCCTCCTTTCATAATAACTTAATTAACCTAACTATTAATTATTTAATTATTATCTTATTTTATGTTCGTTACAACGGAGGTGCGAGCAACAATATCACTGAGCTTCGTACAGCTGGTCCGTACACTCACACAGGAGGGTGTTGAGGTTTAGTTGGGATTTGCTTAGTGATTATGCTGGGTACTGCATTTGCTAGGTTTGGGTGAATTTGCAGTGATTGTAAAAGTTCCATATTTTCTCATAATAAAATCTATATCTGACTGCTGCATCGGTTTTCTCATCTTGGGTTTTTCCAGGGGTTTCCATACCCAAGATAATAGTGTCATTATTGTGATGTGATGTTGTGATTTATTTCTCAGTTTTATATTATGCTGCATACTATAAAAGATATTCATGTGTGGTTATCAGTAGAGATCTTGCATGCACTGTTAGCCCTAGTTTGAATATTAAAGGAAAATTTACATGGTATCAGAGCTATGGTGAGCTAAAGCTGAGAGATTTGTAGTAGCAGTGATAGATTAGGGGTAGATCTATTGAAGACACAAACTTAGATTGGAGATCTAGGGTTTGATAGGTAACACTTCACAATGGCCATGCAGTTGAGAGTTGAGGATAGACTCCAAGGTGCTCAGAACTTTCCTACATGGAAAGAGAGGATCACTAGGATCATGGACGTCAGTGATGTTGAGGAGCACATTGACTCCACAAAAGTTGCACCCATAGGTTTGAAAGATCTGATAGCTTAGAAGAAGATTGATTCCAGAGCCATGTTGATTATCATGGATGGAGTGAAGGACCATATAGTCCCTCACCTTTCTAGTAAGAAGACCGCATTAGAAATGTGGAAGGATTTGGAGAGTCTGTACGAGAGCAAGAACGAGAACCGGAGGATGGTGTTGCAAGATAGGATGCGCACCACCAAGATGGCCAAGGGTGAAGGAGTGGTGCCTTATCTCACGAGGCTCACACATATCAGGGATGAGCTTGGAGCTGTTGGCTCTAAGATTGAGGATGAGGAGCTAGTTTGGATAGCCCTCAATGGCTTCTCTAAGCCACGGAACACCTTTGTCAAAGGTGTTGTGGCTAAGGAGAAGCTCCCTGATTGGCAGAGACTATGGGATGACTTTGTGCAGGAGGAGACCTGCATGGGTCAAGGATCAGGCTCATCCAACAGTGCCCCACAGATTGTGGATGAGGAGGCTCTAGCCCTTACAGGGAAGAGCAAGGGTAAGGAAAAGAGGAAGAAGGATGGTAAGAAGAACCTTGACGTGTCAAAGGTCAAGTGTTTTATCTTCCACAAGCAGGGACACTTTTCCTCCCAGTGCCCAGACAGGAAGAAGAAGAGTAACACTTAGATGGTCGGATTTGCATAGGTGGATGAGTTCAACAGGAATTTCAATGAGGCGTTCTGCTTGATAGCTTGCATGGCAAGCACCACAGGGAGCAGCATATGGTACATTGACAGTGGAGCATCTAGTCACATGAATGGACAAAAGAGATTCTTCAGAGACTTGCAGGAGGTTGGAACATGGATCCACGTTGACCTGGGTGATGATGCGCGATATCAGGCGCAGGGAGTTGGCAATGTTTCATTTCAAAGGGAGTTTGGAAAACCCCTTATTTTACTGATGTGTTGTATGTTCCAGGAGTGACCAAGAACCTTATATCAGTCTCCACTCTGGAGGACAAAGGATATCAGGTGAAGTTTCGTGAATATAGAGTATATATCAGGCCCAAGGGGTCAGATTGGAGCTTGGATCGGGTGATTGGCAAGAAGAGCGTAAAAGTGTACAGACTACACTTTGAGCCTGCAAAGGCTCTAGTTAGCAGCAACAACAACAGTCAGGGTGAGTTGTGGCATAGGAGGATGGCACACTTACACCATGGAGCACTGAAGCATTTGAGACAGGAAGTAATTGGAGTTCCTCAGGTACAGGAGGAAAAGCATAACCACTGCAAGGGTTGTGCTTTGGGGAAGAACATCAGGAAGCCTTTCCCACAAAATGAGCACAAGTCTAAGGAGCCATTGGACTTGGTGCATTCTGATGTATGCAGACCTATGAGTGTCCATTCGTTTAGTGGTTACAGTTACTGCGTAAGCTTCATTGATGACTATTCCAGGAAGACCTAGATCTATTTCCTAAAGGCCAAGTCAGAGGTCTTTGAGAGGTTCCGAGAGTTCAAGACTCTCTTGGAGAACCAAACAGGAAAGAAGATTCGGGTGTTGAGGACAGACAACGGGGGTGAGTACATTTCCAATGAGTTCATGGAGTATTGTTCGGCTGAGGGGATCAAGAAGGAGCACACTGTGCCCCATACCCCACAGTAGAATGGAGTTGGAGAGTGGAAGAACAACACGATGGTTGGAGCAACCAAGACCATGCTATTTGATCAGGGATTACCACTATTCCTTTGGGCTGAGGCATACATGAATGTAGTATACATTCAGAACATGTGTCCCCACACAACTTTGGGGAGGAAGACACCAGAGGAGGTCTTCACAGGCACTAGGCTAGATGTGAGTCACATTCACATATTCGACAATGTCTGCTATTGTCATGTTCATGCCGACAATAGGAAGAAGTTGGACCCTTTTGGAGAGAAGGGGTTACTTGTTGGTTACAACGAGATTTCTAAGGCATATAGAGTTTACATTGCTGCTCGTAGGAGGATCATTGTGAGCAGGGATGTCCAGTTCGATGAGGACATGGCCTTGCGGAGATCTCTGGACTTACTAGCAAAGCAACAACTAGCATAGGAGTCGGGGGTCAAGTTGGAGGACCCAGATGTACAGGTACAGGTACAAACACATAGCACAGGCTCTGGTGGTCAGAGGGAATCAGGTGGATAGGATCCTACAGTCATTGACTTGGAGGATGAGCTACAACAGAAGATGGATATCCAACAGCTGCAGCAGGTTGACACTAGGCCAAGGCCTAAGTGGTTTAGGTCCACAGTATAGGATTCCAGGTAGGTTGATCCTCCACAAGGATCTTTCATACGGGGTGTACCACTAGAGAGGCTTAGTTATATGGCACCGATGACAGAGTTGATTAACTCTGAACCTTCCAGCTTCGGGGAGGCTGCACAACATGATGTGTGGCAGGAGGCTATGGTTGAGGTGTATGACTCCATTATGAAAAACCAATTATGGGAGTTTGTGCCGAGGCCACAAGGGAAAAAGGTGGTGGGATCCAGATGGATCTTCAAGGTGAAGCATGCAGCAGACGAAAGCGTGGAGAAGTACAAGGCGCGCTTTGTGGCAAAGGGGTTTTCACATTATGAGAAGACCTTCGCCCCTATTGCCAGCTATTCTTCCATTCAGACCATTATCTCACTAACAGCTGAGATGGGTTGGTGAGTCCATCAGATGGACGTCAAGACTGCCGTCCTGAACGGATTGATAGAGGAGGAGGTGTATATTGAGCATCCAGAGGGGTTTGACGTGGAGAACAAGGAGACGCATGTTTGCAGACTGTATCGATCTCTTTGCGGGCTCAAGCAGGCTCCTCGAGCATGGTACTCGAGGATTGACAACTATCTACGGGAGATGGGATTTCAGTGGAGTGAGGCTGACCACAACCTGTACTTCTTGACAGTTGAGGTGCCTCTCATACTGGTCCTGTATGTTGATGATCTCTTTTTGACAGGAGATGAGAGGTTGATTGGAGACTGCAAGTCCTACCTTGCAGTGGAGTTTGGGATGAAGGACCTTGGGCTGATGCATTACTTTCTAGGCTTGGAGGATTGGCAGAGAGATGGATGCTTCTTCATCGGACAGGGGAAGCATGCAGCAAAGATCCTTAAGAGATTCAGGATGGAGGACTGCAAGCCTATGGCCATACCTCTAGTTTCCAACTGGAGGAATATTGATGCATCAGGATTAGACGGATTTGATCCTACCTTGTATCGTCAACTTATCGAATCTCTTATGTATCTGGTCAACACTTGACCAGACATCAACTTTGCAGTCAACTCTTTGAGCCAGTTCATGGTGGACCCTTGGAGAGTGCATTGGACGGCTGCAAAGCACATACTTCGCTACATCAGAGGTACAGTGGAGTATGGATTGGTTTATGAGTGCAGGGGGAGTGTACAGTTAGCAAGATTCACGAATGCTGATTGGGCAGGATGTGTAGAGGACTGAAAGAATACTTCAGGTTGTTGTTTCAGCATTGGATCAGGGGTTGTCTCTTGGTTCAGCAGGAAGCAGAAGTTAGTTGCATTGAGCTCGACAAAGGCTGAGTACATGGCAGCCATGATGGCTGCTTGTGAGGGTATGTGGCTAAGGAAGTTACTTGTAGGGTTGTTCGAGTGTGAGCTAGAGGCTGCAGTAGTTCACTGTGATAATCAGAGTGGCATCAGGCTATTTGAGAATCCAATGTTCTATGACTGGAGCCAACACATAGACATCAGGTATCGCTTCTTGAAAGATTGTGTTCAGAGAGGAACCATTCGGTTGGAGTACATATAGACAGATGAGCAGGTGGCAGACATTTTCACCAAATCTCTTTGCAGACGGAGGTTTGTGAAGTTCAAGGATAAGTTGGGGTTGTTGCCTAATCCCTTCCTCGTTGAGAGGGAGTGTTAAACTAGCAGCAACAAGGAAGGTCTTCCTGCATGCATGTGTTCTTGCATGCAGAAGACTTAAATTAGGAAGTCAATTGTATTTAATTATTTTTCCTAAGTTTACTTTGGAAAATAACTAGAGTGATCTAATTTTTTATTAACTTTAGTGAAACACTAGTTAAAGTGAAAGTGAAATTAGGGCTTTTGCATTACCTAAAGTTATAAAAGAGAGATCAATTGGTGGAGAGAACACACACTTTGTATTCCAACAGAGACATGATACAGATAGGGAAAGAAAGTTAGACAAAGGATTAGCTGGGAAGACGGAGGAGCGAGCAACAGGATCACCGAGCTTCGTACAGCTGGGCCATACACTCACACAAGAGGGTGTTGAGGTTTAGTTGGGATTTGCCTAGTGATTATGCCGGGTACTGCATTCCCCAGGTTTGGGTGAATTTGTAGTGATTGTAAAAGTTCCATATTTTCTCATAATAAAATCTATATTTGACTGCTGCACCAGTTTTCCTATCTTGGGTTTTTTCGGGGGTTTCCATACCCAAAATAATAGTGTCATTATTGTGATTTATTTCTCAGTTTTATATTCTGTTTCATACTGTAAAATATATTCATGTGTGGTTATTAGTAGAGATCTTGCATGCACTATTAGCCCTAGTTTGAATATTAAAGGAAAATTTACAAAAACCTTAACAATGAGTTACTGCAAATGAATTATAATAACAACATTGATAAAACACCATTCATGACAATATGTGGAAATTGATTTAACCATAAAAATGCGGAAGACCATTGCCAATTGAATATGGAGTGCTTGTGTATAAGGGTTGCTGCTATGGTCTCAGTGAAAGTATTGCAGTGTCTCGTTGGTAAGTTTTAAGATTTTATTAGATGAGTTGATTAAGGAGTGGGTAAATTCTTGATTGGTTTTATTAATGTGGAAATGATATAGATTATTAGCAATGGGGGGGGCGGTGGGGGGGCGATTCTCAATATACCATGAAGGTACAGGGAATATGTTCAGATTCACACAATGTGGTAGCACACGAGGAAATGTGGGCTGAATGGAGCCACGGGGGGGTGTTCAACACTACACCAACAACGATGTAGCCTAACGGGGCCCCGCTGTTGCTTTTTAGTAGTTCCCGCTTTCTCTGTTCAATTTACCCACAACGCTGGATTTTCCTTGTTCAGGGAGATTAATTAAAAGTTAGACTAATTACTAGTCACCTAAACCCTTTTCTGACACTACCAACTAATCAGACAAAGCTGTAGTGGAAGTAGAGCATACGAGGATGAAGGCCTTGTAAGTTTTAAATGTTTTTGAACAAAGTTTTCTGATTAAAAAGAGTAAATCCCAAGAGCCTCTTTCCAGATTCAGTACTCGGGAAAGCAAGGGGGTTTATTTTAAACTCAACTTTGCATAAAAATTAAGGTTCTCTAATTACTAGACTGCTTAAATCTTTTCCCTTTCAGTACTTTGATATAGTGCAGTGGGTAAGTATTCAGATTACTTTGCAAATAAAAAACTTAAATAGACATTGAAATAGTGAAAAAAAACAACAAACTACACTAACAACATAAAAACCACAAAAATGGACACCGACGCGAATCCCGCCAAGGGGGATGGGGACCGGGATTTGATGAGCCTACTCAAACCTTATTTGTTTTTTTACAACCATAAAGAAATGCGCTTTGGTCCTTATATTTTGGATCTAAAGGCTTACAATTTATTGAAAAATTAACTTTTTATGTAAGGGGGATCTCCATGGGCCTTCTTTTTGCTCACTTTTACGATAATTCGCCAAAGTTTCCTCCTCTTTCTTGTAAAGCCTACAAAAAACAACGATGAAAAGAAAGTGAAAGACACCCAAAGACACTTTAAGAGTGTCTTGGGAAAATCTACAAAAAAAGTCTGAAAAAATCTAAGTAAAACTAGAAGAAAATGACTAAGTAAGGCAAGCTAGGAAGCTTGCCTTCTTAGGATCTTTGCTTGCCTCTTGATGAGAATAGCAAGCAAATCTCAAGCACTAAATGCCAAATAAATAAATTGAAAGCTCTTTAAACCTCTTAACCAAGTACTTTTGAATTTCAACTTTGAACTTTCAAAAAGAGAGCTAGATCTAAAAAATTAAAGAAAACTTTTAAACACTCAACAAGCTCTAGACTTAGGAGCTTAAATTTACTTTAGATATGTCTTTAAAATGTAGATCTAAGCAAAGTAACAATAACCAAAGTAAACTTGAAAGTTTTTGGATCAAGAAGTGATAGAACCGGATGGAGCAAGAAGTGGAAAAGGGATGGTGACGCCTCCTTTGGTGAGATCTAAGGGATGATGCTTCTTCTTTCAAAATTACCGGAGAAGAGGGAGAGCCCACTCGCTCATCAAATGCTCCAGCTCGGGTTTCCTGTAAAATACCTTCAACAAAATGCAAAGGGTATTAAAAGCACTTGCGTGAAATGATAAGAAGTTAAGCAGCATTATAGATCCATACAAGAAATCATATAAAACTTGGGAATCTAATATATTTCACAATGAGAAGTAACCTAACAAGAATCTCTTCCTATTCTTACCGAAATGTAAATTTCTTTATCAAGACAAGTAATCCCAACAATTGCAAATATGAAAGAACTAATACAGGTTACCTTAATGATTTATAACAAAGACACCATCAACCAAACATTCATGGATCCCACACCGAACATTCATGAGTAGTGGAGTTGATTGTGGAATGATCCAGCATTAACTTGAAGTGGGACTCAAAGTGCTGGTCACTTGGATAGATTTGATTGCATGAAGGATACGCCACCTCTCCCATGGAGAGGTGTGCACTCCAAGCTCTTACCAACTCATTCCTTGAATCCCACATGCATCAAAGAAAAGCGTATGATGCCACTTCCAATTTACGTTTACATGAAGCGCACCAACCTTCCAAGATCAATTCGCCAATACATTCGCGTGGGCCTGGGGGTGATACTTTGGTTTATCCTCCAACGTGTCCATTTACTTGCCACATGAGCCAAACCGTGAATCATCAAATGGAAGGTGCACTTGGTTTATCATGGTGATTCGCTAGCTCCTTTCTTAATGGAAAATGAAATAAGTGACATCACTTATAATTAATGAGTCATACCATATCACCCACACAGTAGTCAAAAGCGTGGGCCATACTCCAACCATGAAGAAAATGTAAGTGACATGAATATAAACTTTGGGTAACTCATATGGTAAGTAAAACACTCTTTCAAAGTGACGTCTCCTTCCATGAAGCATTCACCCATATGGGGACCACCATGCCCAATCATTATTTTACCTTTAAAAAATCACTTTTTGACTTTTTTAAATATTTTGACTTATGCCAAAATGATGCACTTTTAGCATTTAAGTGCCAATTTGATGCTCTGTTAGCTAAGTAATGCCTTATGGGACGTTTTAGCCACCGGAAACTCATGAAAAGTGGCCCCGAGGTAAAGAGTATGCTCCGAGTGTCAAAACGAGCATCCCCACGCCAAATTCCACCTCTAGATCAAGTTTTTATGCCATTTACAAGTTTTTTAATTAAACCATTAAAAATGGCTTAAAAAACAGAAAACATTATTTTTCTCGGAATCGGACGAAACTCTAGGGGACCTAGCCCATGTCCATACGACTCAATTCGAATGCCTGACACGTTTATAAACACTGACACAAAGGCCCTAATAGTAATAACCTCCTAAGGCCTAACCACCAAGACGACTACCCCAACTTTGGAGGTGTGAGTGAAAAAATCAGAAATTATTAGTTGTTTGTTCAACAACCAATAATTACTGAGGGAAAAAAGTTAGAACACTCTGGGCTAGTCGGCTTGATGTCTAAGTCTAGGAAGCCAAGCCTTTTATGAAATTGACCATGCTAGCACATTTTTTACAATTTCCCCAAGGGGGTATGAACATGTGTTACAATTTTTTTTGAACTGACTCCCAAAAAGCCTGGCGGAATTTTGAACTTTGAAGCATGAACAAGTATACTTGTTCCACTTCGTTGGCTCGCTTGAAAAATCCACCAAGTACAACTTAGGCGGTAACACGACTAATAATTTCTTTTTCACTCACACCTCCAAAGTTTGGGTAGTCATCTTTGCGGTTAGGCCTCGGGGGGTTATTAGAGCCTCAGTGTCAGTGTTTATAAACATGCTAGGCATTCGAATTGAGTCGTATGGACATGTACTAGGTCCCCCTAGGTTTTTGTTCAATTTCGAGAAAATAAAATTTTCTCGCAAAATTAGGCCATTTTTAATGGTTTAATTAAAAAATTTGTACAGGGCGTAAAAGTTGGGTTAGGAGTCCGTTTTTGGCATGGGGATGCTCGTTTTCCAACTCAGAGCGTCCTCTTTACCTCGGAGGCCACTTTTCATATGTTTTGGGTAGCCAAAACATCTCGAAAGGCATTGTTTAGCTAACAACGCATCAAATTGGCATTTTAATGCTAAATGTGCAACAAGTTAGCACCAAAGTCAATTTTTGAAAAAGTAAAAAAATATGTCAAATGGAGAGTAGGGTGACATGGAAAATGGGTCCCCATAGATAGTGACTTCACCAAAATATGAAAGGTGACTTGAATTATGGATAAGGTAATGACTTTATTATTATTTGGAGACCCCACCACACATTCCTAAGTCACCTTCACGTGAATAATTCGCCCCTCTTGAATTCGCATGGTGAGTAATGTAACATGGCATGGTAAGTGATGTAACATGGCAAGTAAAGTGATGTCACAAAGTCGACCCCTCGTGAATTACCTCTTCCACATGAAAGACGTGAACTTTGATTAAATTTTAGAAGCTTGCGAATCATGAAGTGGGTAGAGTGACGTCAACCTCACGGATTTGGCTTTGGTGGTTGTATCAAAGTGGAATAACATGGTGAGTTTATCTTTGAAAGAGGGTGCGCAACTTATCAAAGAATGGCACATGTGTGGGTTTGGCGACTTGCTATTGGATGAAGGAGAATCCAATGTGAGGTAGGCGCACCTCTTGAGAGGTGGTGCCTACCTCTTCATTTTAACTAGCAATCAACTCCAAGTGTATCCCTTAATTATCTCAAGAACTCGACCTCTACTCCCTGTGGTGGTCCCCCCACCCTTTCCTCTCTTTGGTTATTTAAAAAGAGCTTTGCTCTCTCATTTGGCATGGTCAGAGGATTGAAAGAATGCCCAAGTGTTGTATTGTAGTTTTAATACTCTTTGGAATAATAGAAAGACTTTGGAGGTCTCATGTGGTGTAAGGATCAAGTGTGTGGATGAAGATTGCATAATTCATGAGGTAATCTGTGTTATCACCAACCTTGTAGTTGCCCGTGTGAGGGGGATCCAGGATGGATGGTAGAGGGGCAGTCGTGTGAGGTGGAACCAAGATTGCCTAGACTCCCAAATGGATGGTTATCACGCCAATCAAGGCAGTTTTCACTTTATGTTATCCAAGTCCAAGACAACAATGGGGGAGACCTAGATCTACTCTCGACAGGAGAGATCAGACCTAGACACCAGATCAGATGAATTATGGCTTGAGGTACGTAAGGTGTAAGGTAATTAGAAACTCTAGATCTATGGATGATAGTAGTAAGTGGACTTAGGCTTTGGATGAGGGCTTCAGTCATATGAGGGTTGATCCAAAGTGACCTGTAGGGGTAATACTAGATCTAGGGATAAGGTACTAGCAGCTAATGAAGATAACCACTGTCTTGGGAAACGTAACTGAGACAGGGTGAGTAAGGAGAGAGTTGGGACTGTCTAGTACCAAAGAGATAGACTCAGTGAAAGATATGAAAATGCCAGGTAACCTGAGTCATCAAGGAGCGGTCAAATTTCGGGGAAAAGAGGTCAACCAGGGGCTAGCGCTATGCTTGGAGATCAGTGCCTGTTCATCCTTGGGTAATGGAGTTAGATCTGCAGATCTAGAGCCACTAGGAGACTATCAGCTCAGAGTTGGAGTGGAAATGAGATCAAGATGGCCCGATCTACAAACCCAAGCCAGCAAATTTCAAGAAAAATCAGATCTGGAAAAATCAAAATCTGATGAGGGAGGCTAAGAGGCTGAAAGTTAGTTTTTCAGATCTAGGGCTGCCTGGAAGGAAGTAGCTCAGCATTGGGGGTGTTCTGGGATGAGGAAGACCTGATCTACGAACCCACGTAATTATTTTTCAGAAAAAGTCAACTCTGGAAAAGTCAAATTTCTAGTGGGGCGCTGGGGTTTGAGCAGTCATAAAGTCAGATCTAGG